>MU681294.1:6536-36273 GCA_026770625.1 Nicotiana glauca
TCGCGGACTGTAACAGAGTCATAATTTCCTCGGTTCGGGATTAAACCGGTGACTTGGGACACCATTATTTTCCCAAGTGGCGACTCTGAAATTTAATAAATAAATCACATTCCGACTGTCCTTTAAGTGGAAAAACTCCTTCCCTTTTGGTTATTATATCCCTTTCTCGGGGTGTATTAAAACCAAAAACAGGGCATTGTGCGAAAGCATATATGATGAGGTGAAAAAAAGGAGGCGTGACAGCAACCCAGATAAAAATAAAAAAATTCCAGAGTAACATGATATCTAATGCACATAAAGCCCCTAAAGCATGGTCTCAAAATGCAGTAGTAATTTTATAACAATTTGTTGATTACTAACTGATTACAATGTGAGTATAACAATCTAAAAGGAAAGAGCCTAAAATAGGATATCTAGGTGTAAGATGCATGTCCTACACACGACTTCTATTGCACAAATTGATAACTAAAGCCCTATAGACATGTTCTCTACCCATTAATTAAACTAAGCATGCATAATCCCTCCCAATTTCACTGTAGCCCCAATCAGTTGTTTACAAGTTATTACAAATCGTGATAATGAAAAATAAAATAAGAAGTTACTCTATAGAGAGCCTTCAACCAGGCCTAATCTTCCAACCTCACTTCTTTCGAGTTTCGCAGCCTTGGCCATGGTTTGGGTGCGGCAAAGCTCCCTAAGGGCCCAATGGGGGTCCTTGGCCAATACTAGCACCCCAAACACTACCAAAATATTGAACAAGTGCAGTGTGGAATTACCAACCTTGTGCATCAAAGTTCAATGGGTACTTAAAGGTACCCAAGGCAATGCTTACAAGAAGGGGGTAGAACCTAAACTCTAGGAGTAGTAAGAGTGTGGCAGAATTTTTCTTTAAAGAAATTGAGTTGAAAAGCAGTTTAAAAATGATCCATGTAGAACCAGTTTTGAAAGAATATAATGGGACAATTTTGACAAACTCAGAACAAGAATACCTCATATAGTTTTGGGCTGTAAACACAAACAGGGGAAAAGGGGGAGTGGGGACAAGTAGTTCACACCATTGCACATACACAGACACCAAGGGAAAGCATTTCAGAACTTAGACAGTCACACCAGGTTTCAACCAAAAGGGCTCATGATCACATGCTTAGAATGTACTGGGGTTAGGGGGTAGGGGAGAACATGCATTAAGCAAATCAGTAGGCATGCTGGATTAATAGAAGGATAGTAACAGTAACCAACTAACACAGGGGCATGTTAATTGCAATAAAAATAGCAGAACCATGAGTAAAAGCATAAAAGAAACAAAATAAAGTGCATCATATATAAAAGCATATTGTTTTGGATGCTATAAATCAAATAGGGGGCATACCAGTCGAGGATGAGATAATGTAGAGTAGTAGTGTGCAGGGAAGTGAGCAGTAGTATGCAGACCAAGCAATCAACAATGTATAGAGCAGTAGAATAGTAGAGCAACCCCAAAATCACTCAGTCTTGGATTTCAGCCGACTGAGTAATCAATAGTCAACAGGGGAAGTGAGAAAGGATATGTAGAAAACAAGAGAGAACACTGAGTATGCTTATGTGTGTAAGAGAGTTCAGAACAATGTTTTTTTTCGTGTCCATGCTACAGAGAGGTTAGGGTACTTATAGCTCTCAAACTTAGTGGAAAATAAGGTAATACATATAGACTGATTATAATTATAGAAAGAATACCTATTAGAATCAATTAAAAACTCGGATTCCCTTCGATTAGGGAGTCATAGCTCAAACGGTACAAACTGCATCAAATAAAGAAGGTATTTGCAAGATTGATAGTTCAAAAATAATTACAAGTATGGAAAGTAAAAAAAATTAAAAATAAAAGTATATTGTGCACATAAACAGACAAATTACAGACTCATTTTGAAAACAACTGGTTCAGGAAATCACGGGCGAGAAGGAAAATCACAGGGAATCAATACTAAGTAAGCAAAGCATGTCACAAGCAAGGATGTGATTCAAATCAATGAAAAACCTCCAAAGAAATCATATACAAAAAATCAAGGATTCAAAGAGATACACAGAATCGGTAGAATATTTAGTAAATAGAAACAATTAGACCTATTTAAACACAATAGGCACAAAACCAAGAACCCTAAGTAAGAAATCACAGAATCAGTAGAACGTCAGAACAAATTAACACATAGAAATTGGGAAATAACCTAGAATATTACACAAACAAGCAGAAATATCAACACAAACATATAGTACTATAAGAGTTCAGAAACCCTAGTTTTTAAAGAAGAACAAAACGTTGAAAAATTGAACAATCGTAAAGATCGAGTAGAGAGTAGTGTAGAACACAAAAGAATAAGTTAAAAATAGTTTTAAAAGACAGAGCTTTTAGAAAATTAGGGTTTCGTAATAAACCAGTGAGAGGTAAGAAACCTGGTTGTGAAACTCGTCAATAATGATGCTCGTAGCACCATCGGACCATAACCCATTGGAGAAAGACTGGAGACAAGCCAGGCAAAGCTTTCGATGACCATCTTGTATGGTGGAGGCTTCTGGAGTCTCGAAGATAGAGGGAACCAACAAGACAAGGTTTCAAGACAGTTGGTGGTCGAGAGAAGTGAGGCTGGAGGTGGCCGGAGAGGCGGTGGATTCATCGGAGACGAGAGAGAGAACCAAAAGGTTCTAGAGAGAAGGGATAGCAAGACCCAGTAGAGAGAGGGAGAGGGAGAGGGGGGGGAGAGAGAGAGAGAGAGAGAGATAGAGAGAGAGATCGTCTCTAAATAAGGGGTTTTGGGGGGGGGGGGTTGTTAGGTTTTAATTGAGGAAATAAAATCTGGGCTGGTGATCTCACTTGATCAACGGCTCAAATTAGATCAAGGCTAGACCGAGTCATTAAATTGGGTATGGGTCGGGTGATTTGAGAATTGGGTCGGGGGATTTGGGATTGAAATAGGGGTTCAATTTGGGCTATAATTGTAATGGAATGAGGCTACATGTTAAATAGCCTAGTTTTCCCCTTTTATTTTATAAAAATAGCTAAAATAATTTTAAAAATGAATTAAAAGAACTGAACTAATTAATAATGTATAAATGTTAATCTAAAAATACTGGAAATTATTTTATAATTATAAAAATGCAATTAAATTATAAAAATAGGCTATAATTGCAATTATATGCAGTTTAGCTTTAAAATACCAAATAAATGTGTAAAAATATGCAAAATTTATTTAAAACATGTTTTATTGTAGATATGAGAAAGAAATTAGTTATTCGCCAAAATGATAACTTTGAAAATAATTATCAAATTTTGCAGTATTTAAAATAGATAATAAATTAATTTTGAAAATCTTCAAAAATTTTAAAAAATATCAAAACACTTGGGTATGCTCATATATGCATATATATGTCATTTTAAAAGTATTCTGAATATAAAAAATATATAGGAAAAAATTGGGTATCAACAGCTGGGACTACCGGGTGCTGTGATTTCACTACTGATGTTGCTGCTACTGCTTGCTGACCTCCTTATTACACCGAACAGGAAAATTAAGAGCTAAGCTAGCTATGTCTATAAACTACGAGTAATAAGATTCCTATCTATAATCTCTTGAAGCCTGATCTTGAGTCTTAGCTGAATTTGTTATGGATCTCGATCTGAATCTTGATGCTCGCAAGCTGCAGGTGCTGGTTCTTTCTTTAGCATTTGGATCAAAGCTAGACATGCGAAGCTTAGTGATTTCAATCAAATTTTGAGCAGTCCGCATCTTTGTCGGCTTCGACATTTTGAATTCACTTCTTTTAGTTCTTTTTGTTCTTTTCTTTATTTTGGATTGAGACTCATCTTTTGGTCATCTCGAATCCTGTGCCTCGAGGTAGAACCTGCTCAGACACGAAGAAAACAAACGAATGAAATTTTTATGCCCAGTTTTAATTAGGAAAATTTCCTGAGTTATTTGTGACATAACTCTGAACTTATTCTCTTTTCTTTCTTTTTTTTTTTCCGAATAAAACAAGAATTTTTTCTGTCTAGGATGGAAAATATTAGGGAGTGGAGCCCTATATCTAAAATGTTAACTCAGGGATTGGAGCCCTAATGTTAGCGAAAAATGCGACTAGGGAATGGAGGCCCTATGTCTAAAAAAGGCACAACTTAGGAATTGGAGACCTAATGTTGGCAAAAGGCGACTAGAGAATGGAGTCCCTATGCTTAAAAAGGCTCAACTCAGGGATTGGAGCCCTCATGTTGGCAAAAGGTGACTAGGGAATGGAGGTCCTATGTCTAAAAGGAACAACTCAGGGGTTGGAGCCCTAATGTTGGCCAAAGGTGACTAGGGAATGGAGGCCATATGTCTAAAAGGCACAACTCAAGGATTGGAGCCCTAATGTTGGCAAAAGGTGGCTAGTAAATGGAGGCCCTACGTCTAAAAAGGCGCAACTTAGGGATTGGAGCCCTAATGTTGGCAAAAGGCGACTAGGGAATGGAGACCCTATGTCTAAAAGAGGCACAACTCAGGTATTGGAACCCTAATGTCGGCAAAAGGCGACTAGGGAATGGAGGCCCTATGTCTAAAAGGCTCAACTCAGGGATTGGAGCCCTAATGTTGGCAAAAGGCAACTAGGGAATGGAGGCCCTATGTCTAAATGAGGAACAACTCAGGGATTTGAGCTCTAATTTTGGCAAAAGGCGACAAGGGAATTGAGTCCCTATGTCTAAAAAGGCACAACTTAGGGATTGTAGCCCTAATATTGGCCAAAGGCGACTAGGGAATGGAGGCCCTATGTCTAAAAGGCACAACTCAGGGGTTGGAGCCCTAGTGTTGGCAAAAGGCGACTAGGGAATGGAGGCCTTATGTCTAAAAGGCTCAACCCAAGGATTGAAGCCCTAATGTTGGCAAAAAGCGACTAGGGAATGGAGGCCCTATGTCTAAAAAGGCACAACTCAGGGATTAGCGCCCTAATATTGGTGAAAAGTAGACTAGGGGATGGAGGCCCTATGTCTAAAAAGGCACAACTCTGGGATTGTAGCCCTAGTATTGGTAAAAGGCGACTAGGGAATGGAGGCCCTATGTCTAAAAGGCACAACTTAGGGATTGGAGCCCTAATATTGGCAAAAGGCGACTGGGGAATGGAGGCCCTATGTCTAAAAAGGCTCAACTTAGGGATTGGATCCCTAATGTTGGCAAAAGGTGACTAGGGAATGGAGGCCCTATGTCTAAAAGGCACAACTCAGGGATTGGAGTGCTAATGTTGGCAAAAGGCGACTAGGGAATGGAGGCCCTATGTCTGAAAAGCTCAACTCAGGGATTGGAGCCCTAATATTGGCAAACAAAAGTAAAAGATTGATATTGGGGATTCTAAACTTTCCTTTTTGGGATTTTCTTCTTTTCCTCTATTTTTTTTTGTTTCATTTTTAACAAGATGCAGGAAAGAACTTGGAGGAACTTCCCTTTTTGGAATAATTATTTGCTGCAAAGCTGTTTCAGCACCTACGCATTTCTTTTCCTTTTGGTTGCACCTGCTTTTTGCACGGTTGCTTGGATTGCACCTATTTCAATTTTCAAACAAAAAACAATTGTTAGTTTGAAACGATGGTTGGTTTTGTGGCCTTGATTGTCTCAATTGCTTGATCCCGGCCCAGCTTCTGTTGAGAACCTCTGCTGCTTGCTGGTTTTGAAAATTAATCTCTCTCTCAACCGAAGGGCTCAACTTTTAGGTTTTCATGACGACTTGCTCGCGTGAGGATTTGACCTTTTCCTTTATTCTGCCCTTAGGAACTTTTTCCTTGACTTTCTTTTCCTTTTAAATAACTTTGCTTTCAAAGGATCAACCATCATGGATAGTCGGAATTGGCTTGATGCACCAGCTGAGGCTGGGTACTATTCTTAGCTTTTGTTAGGCAGAGCCCTGTAAAGCCAGTCTTGCCACCTTTTATTTGTATTAGTTTCGGGAATAGAGTTAGACCAAAAGGGATTCAAAGAAAAAGTAAACAAAAGGCAAGAAAATGAATTTAAAGAGAAGTATCCTTTTCGGGGAGAAAGAAGGACTTATCTGGGTGCATGTAGGCTTCAAATAGACATGACATGCTTCTTAGACTGGATGCCCGACCTGTACAATCTTTCCCAACTTCTCGTAAACTCATTGACCCCGTGTTTCAAAACCAAGGAATCTTGCTAGGAGTTTTCAGTGGTGGGAAATGTCTTCTTTTCGACCGACAGCGCCCTTTGCGGGTTTTTGCCAATCGACCTTTCTCATTTCTCTTCTCACCGTCGTCTTATAGTGCTCTTTACGAGTTTTCACTTATAAGACTCTCATTTTCAAATTCTCTGCTCACCATCACCTTACGGTGCCCGTAGTTCTTCACCAATAAGACTCTCTTATTTTATTTCTCTCAGTTTGATTGCATCAGATCCAAACAACAGTGTTTTCTAGTTCCGACACCTTTGCCTATTGGTCAAAAGGACTTGGACAGAGTTTGGGTAAAAAGAATCTGGATGGAATTACAACTTTGGAACCATTCTGGTGGGCTCATTGCCGAACCGTTATGACATCTGCCCCAGTTTCACTTTTGGGTGAAATCGGGATTTTTGTTTTGGTGTGACTGAACCCTAGAGAGAGGCTGCCTATGTATCCTTTTAGAATCAAGTCGAACGTAGTTCAGGGAAACATTTTGTTTTTTTTGTTTTTTTTGTTGTTTTTTCCCATCATTTTCATTCATTTTTTTCCTTTTCATTTTCATTCATTTTTTTAAACACTATTTTCAGGTTCCAAAGAGGGTAAACAAAGAAGAGTAACCGGCTCAAAGGGTTTGCGAAGGATTGATAGTGTTTGGGTAGCTAGAATGAAAGCCTTCGTCATCCCAATTGAACAAAGTCATTGCTGCAGAAAGCCTAAACATAGTACCTTTTTACTGCATCCGCATTCAGAGCTGCTACGGGATTATTTCCTTCGATATCACCCAGATATAATGCCCCTCTCGGCAATATCTTTCTGATTATGTATGGGCCCTTCCAATTAGGAGCAAATTTTCCTTTGGCTTCCTGGTGATGAGGAAGAATGCGCCTTAACACAAGTTGTCCCACTTCGAAATTCCTGGGCCGCACTTTCTTGTTATAAGCACGGGCCATTCTTTGTTGGTACAACTGCCCGTGGCAGATCGTAGCCATCCGCTTTTCATCAATTAAGGTCAGCTATTCCAGACGAGTCTTAACCCACTCACTGTCTTTGATTTCGGCTTCAAAAATGATTTGGAGGGAAGGGATTTCCACCCACGTTGGTATCATGGCCTCAGTGCCATAAACCAAAAGGTATGGGGTTTCTCCTACCGATGTGCGCACCGTAGTGCGATATCCCAGTGATGCGAAAGGAAACTTTTCATGCCATTTCCTGGAGCTCTGAATCATCTTTCTCAGAATCTTCTTGATATTCTTGTTTTACTACTTCAGCAACACCATTGGCTTTGGGCTGGTAGGGAGTAGAGTTCCTATGCGTTATTTTGAATTGTTCGCATATCTCTCCCATCAAATGACTATTCATGTTTGCACCATCATCTGAGATAATAGTTGCAGGAATACCAAAATGGCAGATAAGATTGGAGTGCACAAAATCTATCATAGCTTTCTTGGTGGCCGATTTGAGAGTGATGGCTTCAGCCCACTTCGTGAAGTAGTCAATGGCAACCAATATGAATCTGTGCCCATTTGAGGCTTTCGGATCGATCGGCCCTATGACGTCCATGCCCCAAGCAACGAATGGCCAAGGTGCTGACATGGGATGTAGTTCTGTGGGAGGTGCATGAATGAATCACCATGCCCCTGACACTGATGGCACTTCCGGACAAAGCTGAAGCAGTCCTTTTCCATTGTTATCAAGTCATAGCCCGCTCGAAGGATTTTCTTTGCTAAAACATACCCGTTTATGTGGGTTCCACATACCCCCGCATGCACTTCATGCATGATCCTTCCAGCCTCTTCTGCGTCAACACATCTTAACAAGTTGAGGTCTGGAGTTTTTTAATACAAGACATCACCACTCAAAAAGAAACCACTCGCGTGTCGTCTAATGGTTCTCTTTTGGTCCCACTAGCTTGCTCGGGGTATTCTTGCATTTTTAGAAACCTTTTGATGTCATGGTACCATGGCTAGGTGTTTGGTTCTACCTCAACCGTATTACAGTAACCGTGCCTTTCCCTGATTTGGATTTACAAGGGATCAATGTGGGCATTGCCTGGATAGGGTAACGTCGAGGCTAGAGTGGCGAGTGTATCAGCTAGTTCATTGTGACAACGAGGAATGTACCTGAACTCGATTGACTTGAACCACTTGCTAAGATCTTCCACATGTTGCCGATAGGGAATAAGTTTAACATCTTGGGTTTCCCATTCTCTTTGGGCATGCTAGATAATTAGATCTGAGTCTCCCTCAATTAACAACTCTTTGACGTCCTGGTCGATTGCCATGTTTATACCCATGATGCGGGCTTCATACTCAGCAGTGTTGTTTGTGCAAAAAAACCAAAGCTGAGCTGTGGCTGGATAGTGCTGACTGGTGGGTGAGATCAAGATTGCCCAATTCCCACACCTTTTGCATTTACCGCTCCATCAAAGAACATCTTCCAGGCAGTAGTATCCTGGCATGTCGTCGTACGACCAAACAAACACATCTTTGAATTCAAACAGGAGTTGGATTAATGAATCCCTAGTTTTCCCGTCCATGTGAATTTGGTTTCTCTGATTTCTTCAGAACTACCCAAGTTAACCGGCTCGGTATCATTTAATTTTGGCTTAGGTTTATTTTCAAATTGTTCCAGCTCTTGATTTACTCACCTAAAAGCATCTTCTTCATCGTATTCTAGTTCTTGGTTCATTATCTTACAATTAGACAGTGTGTTTAGATCTAGGCATAAAGTCCGCAAGCATGTCATGTTATTTAAAGCCGCATTATTACAGCTGAAAGAAGAAAAATAGAAAAATAGCAAAATTAGAAAGAATAAAGAAAGGTGAACAATGAAATATTGATTTCATTTCTTGGAATTTGAGGATAACAGGGTTTACATTTGGAAATTTAAAGATAAGAACTAAAGAAAACATCCGAATTACACCCTAAAATAAATGGCGATGCAGAAAGAGTGGCAGGACAGGTCTACCGGGACTCCCGCCTGATTGGGAATGGCGTAGCCTTCCAATTCTCCATTTTAGCATTTGGTCCCATATACAGCACCTCAGCGGTGCTTGAGCCCTCTCCTGGCTGAACCATATGGGTTTCATAGAGTATCTTTCTCATTGCCCCATATATTTCTTCAATCTCTTTGATTGTAAAGGCCCCATCCTCCTCTTCATCATTGTATTTTGGCTTGACAAATGTCTCGTACAGATGTGGCAGTGGATGAGGCAAAACCCATCCATCATTCTTTCTGTCGTCCGCCCATTTTATATCATCTGGAGTAGGTTGGAAGCCTACCCCGAAGAACTTTTCAGTGACAGGCAGGGTAACTGGTTCAGCTATTCCTTGCAGGGATCTCCCGAGTCCCCTCCCCAATTTGAAGCCATGTCGGATCATTTCTTTAGCCACCATGATTGATGCATTAGAAAGGAAGGGTTGGGGCAAGGGTTTCCCTCTTCAGTCTGGTCTGCCGCCACAACTTCAAAGGCTTGATAAACTATGTGCTCGCTTCCTTTTCTTGCTTCAAGACATGGGACTGATGGGTCCCAATGAATTGATTGCTCATCCTCCCCGTGGTACGCGATCTCTTGATCCTCATGCTCGAATTTTATCATTTGATGAAGAGTGGAGAGTACAGCCCCTGCTGCGTGGATCCATGGCCTCCCTAAGAGAAAATTGTAGAATGTGTCCATGTCTAAAACCTGGAAAGTCACCTCAAAGTCTACTGGGCCAATGGTCAGAATTAGATCGATATCTCCAATCGTATCCCTTTTTATACCATCGAAAGCTAGTACACAGACACTGTTGGGACGAATCCTTTCAGTCCCAATTTTCATGCGCTGTAGAGTTGAGAGTGGGTAGATGTCCACCCTAGAGCCTCCGTCCACCATGACTCTTTTCATGTAGTACCCTTCATATTTGACAGTTAAGTGCAGGATTTTGTTATGTGTTGCCCCTTCTGGGGGCAAGTCATTCTTACTGAAGGAAATCTGGTTGATTGTGAAAAACCTTTCTGCCATTCATTCCAATTGCTCCATGGAAGTCTCAGCAGGTACATACGCTTCATTGAGGGTCTTGATTAATACCTTCTGGTGTTCAGGGGATTTCATCAACAAAGACAGCAAGGAGACTTGTTCAGGAAACTTTCGAAGCTGGTCAACCACTTCATAATCCACCATCTTCATTTCTTGAAAGAAAGCTTCCAACTGTTCGGCACTCACGGGTTTTTTAGATGGGAAGCGCTTTTTAGCGGCATTGTTCACTTCTTTCAAGTTGGAGTACTTTTCAACAATATAATTTTCTTGAACCTCTCCTGAGATTTCCTTGCCCTTGTATGTCACCACTGTTTTATGGTAGTTCCAAGGCACCGTGGAAGGATCTGTCATGGGTTTCTATGGCGCGCGGCCAATAACCACGGGCTCATACAACCTTGGTGGATTAGTTAGCCCCCACACCACATAATCTCCCTTGGGAACGTACATTTGGGTTGCCTTGTTCAGTTCAAATATCCTGGGAGGACTCAAAGTCATCTGCTTTTCCTTATGGCCCCATGGGACATAAAGAACATCATCTTTGGCAGGCGTTGCCACAGTTCCTGCTTTAATTTTCTTTTCTGATTTGGAGTGTGTGGCCTTGTTCTTTTTCTCCCCTTTTTCTTGCTTCGGGGAGGTTCTTTTCTCCCATTTATCTTGCTACATCAGCAATGGCCATTATGGCCTTTAATGCCGGGTCAAATTCCGTATCCTCACAAATCATTCCGATTACTGGCCCATTGTTGTGGTCTGGTAGTGGGTTACTAGTCACATTGGGGACATACTCATCCCTTAGCACTATCTTTCCTTGTTCTATCAAGTTCTCCACTGCTCTTTTCAAGTTCCAACAATCATCTGTGCCGTGCCCTTCCTCCCCTGAGTGATAAGCACATCTGACACCAGCTCTGTAATTCTTGGTTTTTGCCTTGTTTGAGGAACTGGCTGTAGCAGACCCATTTGAACAAGCTTTGGAAACAGACTGCAAGCTTTGGAAACAGACTGGAGTAGGATTCAACAATTGGTGTAAAATTTTGCCTCCTGGGTGGCTCACGAGGGGAAAAGTTATTTTGTGGAGAACGGGGGTTGTAGTGGTTTTGGTGAGGAGGCTGGTTTCTTGGAAATGGATCTTGGTTCCTGTTGGCTTGTTGCTGAGGCCGGACATATGTGTACGGCTGAGGAGCATAGGCCACGTCCTGGTGGGGGTAATAATGCTGAGGGGTTCTTCCTGCGAACATAGATCTGAGAGCACGGTGTCTTCTTGCACCCGACGCTTCCATGGATGTTTCTTCCTCTTTCTTTCCCTTCACTACTCCTCTAGACCCGCCCTGAATGGCTTGGGAGGTAGCTCTAATAGCGGACTGGCTTAGAATTTGACCCGTTTTCAATCCATTCTCAACCATTTCACCAATTTTGATAGCTTCAGCAAACAGTTTTCCCATAGCAGACATCATATTTTGGAAGTAGTCGCTTCCTGAGCTTGGAGGAACACTGTGACCATTTTGAACTCGTCCATTTGAGGCTTCTAGATGCTTGTTCGTGCCACTTAACTGCGTACTCCCGGAAGCTCTCCGAGGAATTCTTTTTTCATATTTGTCAACGAGTTTCTGTCTGGAGAAATGTCTATATTGTACTGGAATTGTCTGACAAAGTCTCTAGCAAGGTCATCCCAGATGTGCCAATAAGATATATGTTGATCCATATAGTATTCAGGCAATACCAACCAGACTTTCCCTAAAATAGGCCATGAGTAACTCTTCCTTTCCTCCGGCTCCTCGCAACTGATTGAAATATTTCTTGAGATGAGCAATAGGATCACCATGTCCATCGTATTCTTCAAACTTTGGAGTTTTGAATCCCAACAGTAAGTGCATATGAGGGAACATGCATAAATCAGCATAGGACACGCTGTTCTGACCACTCAGACACTGTATGTTCTTGAGGCTCTGCTCTATGCTTCTCATCCTCCTTGCAATCTCATCCTGGTCCGGAGTTTTGGGAATCTTTTCCTGTCCCATAGCGAGCTCAAATTGAGGTGGCTGAGGATAAGTATAAGTGGGGAACTGAGGAGGCTCTTTTTGGAAGGTGGGTGTTTGGAATGTAAAAGCTGAAGGGTCAAAAGTGGTCCTAGCAGTGTAGGCTGTGCCGTGGCCGAGCATGGGGGAGCAGTGAAGATGTTTGAGGCTGACGAACCTTAGAAGGTGCTCCCACGAAATGAGCTGATATAGTTGGTTGTCCCAGTGGGGTGTTTGGATGACTGATTGGAACATTAGAGGTACCCTCTGGTCTAGGAAATAGTTCGAGGAAGCCCGGGATTGCACTTGGCGGCTCTCTTCCATTCGCCCAAGCATCCCACATTTCCATGACCCTAAGACGCAAGATCTTGTTCTCTTCAGCCGCTGCAAATTCTGAGGCTGGAATGCCCGAGATTAGGCTATCATCTGTGAGGGGAATCGTTGACAAAGTCATTTCCGAAGACATTCCGATGATCCCCTTTGATCTAGTAAAGTATGGATGTGAAGCCAGTTTACCACGAAAACCAACCACCTTTCTATAAAAACCTGGACTGAAAGTGTGACAGCAGCAAACGGTTAGTTTGAGACAAATAACAGATAGGTAATCGCACGTTAGGGTGTGATGCACCAATACAGTTAAATGGGTTTCTACATGTTTTACAACGGTTGCATGCTTCATCCCGGCTTTGCCTTCCATTTTTCTTCTTTCGATTCCCACTCTATTTTTTGCTTTTTCTTTCTTTTGCCCCTTTTTCTCTCACTTTTCCTTACTTTTTTTTGTTTTCTTTTCTTATTGGGGTTATTTACAAAATTATGACCGAATCCGATGAGGATTGCCTACGTATCACGAAGTCGTGTGAATCAAATCATTACGTAGTTCAAGAAAATAAATGCGAAAAGTAAGGAAACAATTTTTTGGGAATTTTTAGTTTTTCATAAAATTTTATTTCAAAAACAAAACCCTGGCTATGCAGATACGGCCTTTTAGCACTTCGGGGAAGAAGATTTTAAGGCTGTGTCCGCTAACCGTTGAAAATGACCCGAGGTGGCTGTTCTTGCAAAAACAACCTTATGGCGCCCTTTCGAGGACATTCGGCTTATTTTAAACAAGAATGACATCACCCGACTTATTTGTGACAAAAATTAAAATTTTGTTGTTTTTGGGCTATTTTTGGAAAAAGGGAAGTTGGACCGGATAGGGGTTGCCTACGTATCCCACATCCGGTGAAAATCAAACTGCGTAGTTCGGGCAGATTTGACGAAACCAACTATTTTTGAAAAACTTTCTTTTCTTTTATTTTCTCAAAAATTCGGCAGAGTTTCAGTACCATTTGGGTATTGGTATTTCAAAACAGGTGATTAACTCACTTAACCCTAACATTGCTATTCTCTTTTTCAACTCTCTCCAATTATTCACAAGCCGGTCAACATGCAAATACGAAGCAAATAAATGCACAGGTAGCAAGTAGGATGCATCAGGATGGTCTTTTCATTTCAGGTACACTTGTCCTAGAAAGACCCAACCCCTGTGTTGGGTCTCCTAAGTCAAATGCACGTGATGCAAACAAACATTCCTACTAGGGATCCAGCATGATGCTTTGTTATACTAGGTTTAAGCCCTGGGTTTATTGTTCTAGACCGTGTACCAGAGCGGACAACTCGAGCCGAGTAGGAGGCTACTTACCGGGAACCAAAAGACCATCCGACTTAGTAAATTGTCCGAGCCTCTTTCTTATTTCAAGGTATAACACTAATAGAATAGGGAGTCTCGACTAGCGAGCACATCCCCAATGATGAGAAGAGAAAGGTATCGTAGCAGTTTTATATACAATTCACAGAATATAAAAGCGGTAAAAGCATTTAGCGCATTAGGCTCAAACATGTAGGAAAATTAGATAATAAATTAAGCCAATCATAACAACTATTTTAAGCTCGAATTCTTGAACCCTGAACCAAAGTTCTGGGCTATGGTCCCAGCAGAGTCGCCAGAGCTGTCACACCTCCTTTTCACTCATCACCCCGAAGGGATGGTGTATAAGGGAGTTTTTCCACTTTAAGTGACATTATTCGAAATGGGATTATTTATTTCTCAGAGTCACTGCTTGGGATAATTTATTTGGTGTCCCAAGTCACCGGTTTATTTTGAATCCCAAATCGAGGAAAATTTCGACTTTCCTTGTGAAGTCTGCGAACCAGAAATTCTAACTAAGGAATTCTGCTAATTCGGGGGAAGGTGTTAGGCACCCTCGGATTCCGTGGTTCTAGCACGGTCGCTTAAACTATTACAATTGGCCAATTATCTACTTTTAATACATGTTTTAAACCTATGGTGCGATTCTAAACTTTTAACCATGTTTTTTAATTTTAAGGAATATTGCAACGTTATTAAAACACGTGTTGAACCACGTCACATAAATTCACCTGCGGTCTTTGACATGTTTTAACATCATTGAGATTTGGATTTGGGTCACATAAATGTGCACCCGAGTTTAAGAAGGTAATATTATTAAATAACACGCCTAAAGCAATTAACACGTTGTTAACTTTGCGAGGGTGATGAAAATTCGCTGAATTGCACGCCTCGAATTCTAAGTATTTTTAAAGAAAATAATTAAAGAGGGCCACGCCTTTGTGATTTTATTTGGTACGGCGAACCTCCATTTAGTCTAACTTGATTAAAGAAATGAAAGACCTAACAGTAATCTAAGGAACCTTATTGGAATCCTAATGTCTATTTTTCAAAAGTCCAAAACCTACTATATTTTAATTATTAATGGATCAGTTACTATTTTAATCCTAGGCCCAAAAGGATCCCTAGTTCACATAGGATACGTGTAAGATAAAGGCCTCCACAGTTGCTGAAGGTGGCCATGCCAAGCCGGAATTAGCTTAGGCTCGAAGCAGGCCCAATTTCGAATAAAGCATGCCGAAATCAAATAGGAAAATAAATCAGGGGGTTGAATCCAGGCAACTGCAAGAGTAAAATGTTCAAACTAAAGAAAAATGCATGAACAATTGAATTTAAAATTTGCAGATTTTCAAACTCTAATTGAATTACCACAAAAACTAAGGCTATGGAAATTAACCACTGAAGCATAGATCAGGATTTAACTAAGGGCCATTTTAAACATCTATTCACCAGAGAATTAATACTTGTACAAACAAACATATTAACCCTATAATCATTTTCATGCTCACACGATACTCCAAATTTTAAATTTGAACTAACATTTAAAAACCTGGTAGCAAAAAACCTTGAAGATACTTAAAAGAAATCAATACCATTATAGATTAAACTCTTGATGATTTCCATGCTTCAGGAACAACAAAGGCTTAATTAGTATGGCATAGCTAATGTCACGACCCTAACTGGAGAGTCATGACTAGCAGCCGGCCATACTTATTGAGCACCAACATACATTTTATCTAACCTTCTTTATTATCTTTTAGGGCTGATGAGATCAATATAAATGGTAGACATGGATCGTGGACAACCAACAATAAAATATCATGGCATTAACATATATAACATGGGATGACTTGACAATCAAGAAACTATATATAAGGTACGAGCTACCACGCTACTATGAAAGACTATACATAACCAGCCAACAAGGCATACCAAACTATACATGAGTCGACACCTGTCTATGAGCCTTTAAAGGAACATAAGTGTTGTAACATAGCCAGAACAGGGCCCCGACATACCCATAATATCTATAACAAAAATGCATACCAAGACCACGGCAAGTCCGAAGAAGGGATCTCACCAATCACCGTTGAACTGGACATCCTACTGTGGTGGAGGAGCTGCACCTGCCTGTCTATTAGGACCTGCAGCACGACATGTAGCATCCACAAACAAAAAGATGTCAGTACGAATAAAGTACTGAGTATGTAAGGCAGGGAACAATAAATACGAATAGTGATACAAGGAGGGATAAAGAATATACAACCTGTAACATCTGAGTACCTTTGAGGGCTACTGACATGAAATTCATGATACATATGTATAAATACATAAACTTTTAAAACATATGCCTCTGTGGGCATCATCATCATCATATCGTACCCGGCCGTAATAGGCTCGGTAAAAAACGTACCCGGCTATCATATAGCTCGGTAGAATCATACCCGGCCACGTGGAGCTCGGTAAAACCCAACTGATCGGTGGTTGCACAATAGGTGCCATACCCGGCCGACTATAGCACGGCTCAGTAGAGTAAAATAGATACATATATATAATGCATGCTCGACTCATAGACTCATGTTCTAAAACTTTCGGAGTGACGTAAGGTCGATATCCTGTGTACACGTTATTAGGACTAACTATTCACCATGAACCTTATAAGAATCAAGAAATACAAATAACATTGATAACATAATAATAAGAGAAGCAACATCAGCATCAATCATTCCATAAGAGGGGAAACAATGTAAGTACTGGTAGCTTCTAAGAGTAGAGTATCTTTGGAAGCTCGTTCATCACATTATGTACAATCGGAGTCATGCAAAAGAAGGAAAGGGATAGCCTCTCGTACCTTTTATATTCTGCCCCAGTCTCAAGCTATGCAATTTTCACAACTCCTTAGTCTACAATAAGAGAAACGATACTATCGTTATCATTTAAGCGTCATAACTATTATGTATCGACCACAACCTATTTTACGATGAAACGAACAACACATCCCCTATATATATATGACTTCGGACAATTCTAAACAATCACAAAATAGCTCAAAAAATATCAATAATAATCATATTAAGCCTCCCAAAATAGTCCACGTACAATCTAATCACTTCATACATACGACGGCCACCGTAGTCGTGTCAAATGACCCGGAAATGTAACGAAGAACTACCAGCCCACAACCCTAAATATATATGGTGTTTCTCTACACCCTTCCTCCTCCAAAACTCCAACAAATAGTATTAAAACATGCATCCCAACAGTAATACAAAACAGACTATAAAACAATCCGCTACAAGTGAATAACTCGATCTCACGGCTTCCGATCACCATTCCATGAGTTCTTACATATATAGAACGAATTACCATGAATTAACAGCCGAAAAAATGTATGAAAGAGAGCAGTAAACTTATCTTACTCATTGGATAACTCAGCCCTTCCCTTGGTTCTTTAAACTCTAGGTTTTACCCCCAATTAGAACTTGAAAAAGAGGAAAACTTGATTAGGGTTTGTGGATAATTTTTGGGAGGAATTTTGCAAGGGTTTTGGTCTGGTTATTTGTGATAGATAATGAGGGTTATATTTCAGGAGATAATCCTTTAAATGGGCTCTTTGTACGACCCGAAATTGCCTATTTTTGGGCTATCATTTAACCAAGTAGGTGACACACCTACTTGTCACCTAGCAGCTTGTGCAGTCTCACAAAATGCCTATATCTCTCTACTCCAATATTATATTGATAAATGGTTTAGTGCGTTGGAAACTAGACTCATAGATATTTAATTTTGTGGGTAGATCTCCCCGTAATTCAAAGTACATTGGAATAAAAGCTTAATAACATTTTACCCAAATTTTAAGTAAAACTATGAACCTAAGTTGCGACAACTCTTGTCGACTTTTATTTCATAACTCGTTTGACTTCAAGACTATGATACAGATATTTTATGATTCATATACCTTAAAATAGTACCTCTTGAGAGTATTAATCACCATTAGGTTTACCCGGAAATACAAGTTACAACATCCTTGATTCGTTTAACTTCTAATACTTGTTAATCACCCTTATACACCCTTGTATCACTTAAGACCAATAGGATTAACTTTTTATAATATCAAGTATAATTCATTCTTGGATTTATGTTAACTAACATATGGCATTAACTAACACGTGTGGATATGGGTTGTAACAGCTAAACTACTAAAAGGATATCAAACTTACACCTACATAGACAGTAATAGATTCCGACGATTCCCAAAATATTTTCTACATTTAGCTAACATGAATTGCTAAAATTAACCTACACTAAAGCTACATTACCAAATAAGATATAAATGAGTTCAACGGTCCATAGTTAATTACAAAATGAAAACTTGCTACTTAAATAGAAATCGACTAAACTATACTATGAACAGGTAAAGGGGATATGAACATCATGCAAGAGATACAACAGTGCTTTCATTTCATCTTCAAATTGGACCTTACATCATGAAGGATTCAAAACTTGTACGTGGAAATGAAAAGAGTTAAGGGACAAGAGATCAGCAATGGCAATGAAACAGGAACCAGCAGCAGGAAACAGAGCAGGAATCGATTTTAAACCCAGGAAATAATGTACAAACCCCAAGATCAACCCCAGGAGAAAAAAATAATTGAATTGACTTCAAAACTGATCTCAACACTAGATTTCAACTCATTTTTAACCCTTGAATACTCAAGAATATTTTTGGAAATGAAAACCTCAGGAAAAACTTTAGTGGAACAGTATTTTTTGCAAAGTTTACAGCTATTTTGATTTTTGGGATTTCTTAACTTTCAAAATTCCCTAGGTTCCATATTGGGTCTATGTATTTTCAGCTCTTAGAAATCAGCCTTCTAAGGCAAGAAAAAAGTTCCTTTATAGGCAAGCAAGTAGGGGAGCCCTTGCAGATTTTATTTTACCCCTCAGGTCCTTTTTAATTTCTGCTTTTTGCTTAAAGATCCCTAAAATTTTGACTTGGTTTCCAAGTTAAACTACCCAAAAGCCTGAAATTGTCTAAAAACTCCTACAAGAAGCTTCCTATTTCAGTTACACTAGAGATTCCCTAACCTGAACTTCCTAAAATACCTCCCAAATGCCTTGAATTTACCCCTAGTCTACCAAACAGAGATTTAGGCCAAATGACCCAAATCAAATGGGTCTGAATAGACCCAAGTGAATTCTCTACTGGGCCTTCTGATTTCCAGACATTCATTCAACCATATCAAAATCCATAATTTAAGGGACTGACCAAAATTCCAAACAAAAGAGAAAAAGGGAACCAAAATTAAACTAAGGGGAAAACAACTAAAACCTAAAACTAATTGATTTTATTCAATAAAAACCTAAAAATAACTTTGTCATTAACTTAATTAATGTGGTAGAAAAACAAAAAAATAAAATTGAACACATAATAAAAGACATGTGAGATAGCATAAAATAAAGAACCGTAAATTCAAACGAAACAAGACAAACAAAAAAGAAAATACAAGAAGAAAAGAGAAACTGAACAGTACCTAAAGCTGGTGAAAAATCTTGAAAATACCCCTCGAGCTTTTGATTTTGACCGAAATAGGCTTTGAACATGTGTTTTCAAATGAAAACACATGAATGAAGCTAATTTCGGCTTCAAATCATCAAACACTGACTGATTTGGAGTTTTGGACATTTAGGGTTTTCTTTGATTCAAGATTCGATGAATTCAGGGAAGATTCGAAGGGAATAGGTTAGGGATTTGGTATGAGGAATTCATGGTGGTCAAGGGGTTTTAGTTTGGGGACATTTGGAGGAGTTAGGGTTAGGCTGCCTCTCTTTGATTCAATATTTGAGAGGTTTGGATGGGATTCGAGGGAGAAGGGGTGTGGATTTGGAAAGAGGAGAAGGAGAGGAGTATTTGGTATAAGTTTGGTGGCGATTTGCGGCGTGCGGCGGAGTCGGTGGGAGAGACTGTGGCACCTAGGGTTTCTCTGAAGGGGTTAGGGTTGAGAGAGATGACTGAATGTGGGGTAGGGTAACGTTTGGACACTTATATATTAAGTGATCCTTAGTTATGGACCGTTAGATCGCTTAACCTAGATGTCTAGGATTAAGCAAGGGAAAACGTGTTCGTTTTGTGACTGTGGGAGCCTGGACAGTGTTAAGGAGTGGACTTGGGCTGGGTCAGGTGTTTTGGATGGGTTCAGGGGCTTGGTTTGGGCTGGGGCATTAAAATCAAAGACTGGCCGAAATTTAGACTATTCTCTTTATTTCCTTTTTTTTAAATATTTTTCTTTTCTTTTTATTTTCAAAATTATAAATAAAATTTTCAATTAAATCCTAGGGCCTAATTAAACTAATTAATCCTAAATGATGATTAACACAATTAATTAAAATAAATTATAGGAAAACTAACAAAATTCAAAGCTAAAAATAAATTAATTTTTGTGATTTTTGTAAAACCCTAATTACTAATTAATCTAAAATATGTAAAATTAAATCCTAAATGCAAAATGCAATACATATTTTTGTATGTTAAAAAAACAAAATACACACAGAAATGTAAATAAACATGAAAATTATGCAATTAAATCCTAAAAATCAAATAGTTAAAAGAAAAATCCTAATTTTAAGAATCATGTAGGAGTAAATCAGGCGAGGCAAAAATCACGTGCTCAAAGAGTTGATTCATCTTCAGGTCGAATTTTCTTAACCTTTCAAAAACAATTCGAAGGTCTTCAAGGTGGTAACACTTGCTCTATGTCTTCACCACTAAGTCATCGACGTAGCATTCAACCCTCTTATGAAACATGTCGTCAAAGATGTTTTGCATCACACGTTGGTAGGTTGCACTAGCATTCTTCAAACCGAAGGACATCACTTTGTAGTAATATATCCCTTTTGGAGTTCGGAAAGCAGTACACTCTTCATCTTTTGGAGACATTCTGATTTGATTGTATCCAGAGGACCCATCCATGAATGACATAGCTTCATGCCATGTTGTAGCATCAACCATGAGTTCAATAATTGTTAGCGGGAAATCATCATTTGGATAAGCCTTGTTTAGGTCTCGAAAGGCAACACAAATGCGTATTTGACCATTCTTCTTCTTGACAGGTACAATATTCGATATCCATGATGGGTACTTCCCCTCTCGAATAAATTCCGCCTCGATGAGCTTGTTGACTTCGACTTCAATTTGTGATACAAGCTCGGGTTGAAACATGCGTTGTGACTGCTTCACATGGCGTGCTCCACTTTTGATCCCTAAATGATGAACAGCTACATTAGGACTAAGACCAGGCATTTCTCTATACAACCAAGCGAAGACATCTTTGTACTCGGTCAACAACTTGGAGTATTCCTCCTCCTCTTGAGGCGTAAGCAATGCACTAATGAAGGTGAAGTGTGGATCTTTTGCAGTACCTAAATTGAGTTCCTTAAGCTCATCAATAGTTGATTTCCCGCCATCTTCTAGTTGAGGGGGAGCCTCATGTACTTCATCATCGACATTAAGGTATGGGCTATCTTCCACAGTTATGTGATAGGATGTTTCCACAAAGTCTAACTTTTCTCTTTGACTTCCTTGGGTGGTCGACATGGCTTCTTTCTCTTTCTTTTCTTCTTTATGAGGCTGGAAAGTGTAAACAATGTTCTCCTTTGCACCTTCAGTGGACCATCTGTGGATATTGACAAAATAGACTTCCTCTTCATACGTGATGGGAAAGCACTACAGATTTCTTTGTCAGCAACAACTTCAAAATGATCCCGCACCTCATAGACTTGCTCCTTGTGTTTCAACAGTATCTTTATAGATGGAGACTTCCTTGTGGTTCCTAGGCGACAAAAGATAGAGGTCTTTGAGGTAGTGGAAACTTCTTTTAGATGTTTGGAAGATACACGTTCACCTTTGTGACTTAGCCTTTCAAACACTGAGACTGGAGGGGTTGAGCCTCCAATGCCATCAAATACTAAAGCTCGTTGTTTTATTTTCTTGCCCTTAACTTCCTTCATCTCCTCTTCCGAGGAGTATTATGATGAAGCTATCTCTTTGCTTCTCTTTGATGAGATTCGAAGAGGTTCTGCCAACCTGAACCCCAACCCTAACTTTAGAGTGGCGACGTAGTGCCCTTGCTTTCTCAACTTCATTTGGGACTCATTGAGACCATGTATCTTTTCACCAGTGACTTCGTCTTTGAGTTCTCCTAGTTGTGATGGATTGGAGAAGTCATAACTAGACTTTTCAAGCAGTATGAAGGCCTTAGGATCACAGTGCCCTTTTATTTTATCAGCTTGGAAATTGCCTTTAGCAGACTCCCCAGTCATGGATGGGATTTATGCAACTGGGATAGTCATATGCTCCTTCAAATGTTGGATATCTTTGTGACTTATTTGCTTATTAAGAGTACATTCCTATAGCAAAGGTTGCCCTTTCTTTCGACACTCACGTGGAACATAGCGAAAAACCAGATGCTCCTCAGTCTTTCTGTATGTCACCTTTAAATGATGATATCTTAATGGAGACTTCTTCCGTTCCCTTCTTAAGCTGACTGGTGGTAGTCCATTGAGCCTCATTTTCCTCTTCCGACTTAACATCAGCTTCGTCATCTGATAATGGTTTCTCCACTTTTGGTTCACAAGAATCTAGGTAGAATTTTGCATCTACAAAGTATGACTCCGTCTCAGTGAAAGGCTTGATGTCTGCATCAACTTTGACTACCATACCATCTCTTATGTACTCCAGACATTGATGCAAAGTAGATGATACCACCCCATTCTCATAAATCCAAGGACGTCTACGCAACAAGTTGTATGATGTTTTAGCATCTATGACGTGAATCAGGGTGTTTGAATTCATCTCACCAATGGATAATCCTATACGGATCATACATATGGCTCGTTGACCTCCTTGGTTGAAACCTTGGATTGTTAGGTTACATTTGGATAGCTCATCGATAGAGATCCCGAGCTTTTTTGGAACCATCTTTGGCATGATGTTAACAGCTGAACCATCATCAACAAGTATGTGATTGAGATGTTTTTCCCGAATGGACCTTACAACAAACAAAGGTCTGTTATGTGGCTTAGACCCCAACAGCAAGTTATCATCGATGACTAAAATTGTTGCACAACATGTGACAACTTTTCCGTCATCATAATGTTCATGTGTTTTCATTGGAGCAAGTTCGTCGTTACTTTCTTTTGTTTCGGCAGTACTAGAAACTATATGAGTTGCACTAATGTGACCTCCATGAAGGAATTTTTCTAGAAAGAATTCATGCAATGTGATGGGCTTTCGGAACTTTGGCAATAAGGCATTGTTAATCTTCTTGCTAGTAGAAGATTTGATATTTATTGTTGATTGTAGTCTATCTGCATTTCTCATCATCGCTCTTGAATTAGGAATTCGTAGCCCCATAACTGCCTAATGTTTTTGCTTCTTGTGAGTGAGTAGAATCCAATCCTCATCGTCTTTGTCTTTGAGTGATTGTCTAGCTCTAGTGAACCTTCAAGAGTTTTCCTTGGAAGATCAACTTCAACGGGCTCGAAACTTCCAAATTGTAAGAAGGTAGTGCTTAACACGTAATGCAACTTTGAACACTTCTTTTCCTTGAGCGCGATACTTGCATGATTTGCTTCTGCTGTTTCATCCATGTCTATGATGATTTTTCCTTCACTTACAATAGCTTACTTTTCTCCTTCAGGACGAAGCATTTCTCTGTAGGGTGGCTAATGACGCGATGAAACTTGCAGTATTTCGGATCGCCAACTTTGCCAATTTCCTCTAGCCTATTTTATTTAAGGAGATCGATGACTTTCTTGTCCAGCAGTTCATCAAGGATTGTGGGTATGTCTGAATCTGGAAATGGATAAACCTTCGCCTCTAATTCCTTCAAGGTGGGATGGCATTTCTCCTCTTTGGGATATTGACTCGGGGTCTTATCCTCCTTCGCTTTTTGCTTAGTAGTGACCTTCACAGAAGTTGCTTTCACCACCATTGATTCTTTGGTTTGGTTCTTCGATGCTTAACTCCATGTCGTGTGCTCGTGTTGCAAGTTCTTCAAAAGTTCGCGGTTTGATCCTTTGTAGAATGTAAAAAGGCCCCAGTACATTCCTTGAATACATATAACCATAGCAGATATCTCTGAAAGGCGATCTTTGAAGTCTAAACTTAACACCCTCCAACGATTAATGTAATCCAACATGGGCTCGTCCTTCCTTTACTTGGTGCATGTCAACTCTATTATGCTTATAGTTCTTCAGGTGCTGTAAAGACATTTGAGGAATTTCTTCTCAAGTTGCTCCCAGCTATGAATGGACTCGGGCTCCAAGTCAATATACCAGTCAAATGCATTCCCTTTTAGAGAACGAACAAATTGTTTTACCAAAAGGTTACCATATGTTCCAGCATTGCTACAAGTCTCGACAAAGTGGGCAATATGTTGCCTTGGGTTCCCTTTACCATCAAATTGATGTAGCTTTGGTGGTTGATAATTGGTGGGCATGATTAAACAATCAATCCTCTTAGTATAAGGCTTAGAGTAGTACAACGAACTTTGTGATGGTCCGCCATATTGAGCTCTGATGGTATTTGTTATCATGTCTTGAAATTGTTGGATAGATAACACCGCAACCGAAGTAAATTTCTTTTCCTTTTGAATGTTTAACTTTTAAAATGATTCCTCAATAGCTGTTTTCTGGGAGGTGAAGATAGGTGACGAGGCGGGACATGACTCGATTCTCCAGTTGCATAGGCCTCCAACTTGTTCATGAGTTGAGCGATTTGAAGGTCTTTGTCTTCAACCGATTTCTTCAGGACCTCTATAGTTTGTTCCATCATGGCAAACTTTTCGTCCACATTAGTTGCGTCAGTCATCAAGCCATTGAATTTCTTTGAAATTGAAGAATCCACCAAATCCTCAAATCCGCTAAGTTTTGAATCTGTTTGAGAAAGTTCATCCAACAGCGAGAATAGGGTGTTGCCCCCAGAGATTGCGGTTGCGAACGTCATATAAGATCTGCTTTTCTTTGCTTTCTCCAAGGAGGCAAAGTATTTGGATCCATCCAAGCCACTAGTCTTGAACTTGCTTCGAGTGATTGGGCCAACATGATTGAGCTCAGCAGATGCGGCAACAGTAGCATCTTTGCATGAAACATAACACTTGTGGAAGGCCATTGTAGCAGTAGATTTGAAGTTTGTAGTTTTCAACTTGCAGGAAGAAGAGATGAATGGCATAATTGGTCCCACTGGGCATGCCAAAATTTGTTCGCAACCAATTTTCGTAAGACGAAAAATAATCTGCAACAAAAATAATATAAAGAAAATAGATTTTATTGATAAATATTTGTGAGTACAATTCTATGTATCCCTTGATTCTCCTCTCTAAAAATTCTCCATTATTCGAGGGCTTGAGAAGCATCTTTCTCGAATGTAGGATAATGTAGACCTCCTTGTGATGTATCAAGTCGCCAAGGACGTCGATTAGCACTTTGTTGTTACGGGTTGATCTCCGGGAAGAACTCTGTTGATCACTCATTTGTTGTAGAACTAAGCACTTGATGATTGATTTCTTTGTCTGTGGATGCCTTCACCAATTGCAGAGTTTTCTTCTCCAACTCTGAATGTCCCCTGAGAGTTATGTAACCCCTCTATTTATAGTTGTAGAGGATGGACAGTCCAGCTACATAAGAACTCTATTGCTTGATTCTGATTGGCCCATGTCATTTTAGCCACTTGGAGACTTGTGGTTGGTTCTTGCTTTTTTACTTGGATTGCCACATCTTTAACACATGGCGTCACCTTATTGGCCTGGAGTTTGACTTAGATATGCCATGTCACATGGCATGAGTCTGGGCCTTAAGATGAAATGGACTTTGGGCCTGAAAATAATAAAATGAACTAATTTAACTTGTAAAGCCCAAATTAATTATTTAACCCAATTGAATTTAATCCAAATTTTGTATGGATTAAACCCAATAAATTTTATATATTTAAAAGTATAGTCTATGAAACATTGATACTAAATTCATAAACCTAAAAGATAGGGAGGGAGAGTCAAGGTCTGCTAACGTTAATGCCGGGAAACTATCTCGAAATCTCTAGATGATCAAGCTGGTCAGATAATCAGCACCGACCGTGTCCAGAAACCCATTTGGATTATGGGTCAAATCATATTAAGGGAGAAATGGATCTAAAGTCGGTATGGTCCGTTTAAGCTTATGTGGAATTTATTTTTGAATTTTTCTCATTAAATATTATGCCATGTTATATTTATGGTCGGTGTTTGAGCCAAAATAACTTTAAGTGACAATGTGAAAGTTTAGTTATATTTAAGTGATAAAAAATAGTTGAATAACTTTAGTGAAATCAAAACATAGTTGAGTGACCATCAGTGAAATTAACCCGTAAACAAATAACCCTCAAAGTAGATAGACTTGAATTTTTATTCTCGCTTGTCCCATGGACAGAATTTCAAGTTTAACAAGTGTTTGCCCTAGCTTGCCTTATGCGCTATATTTTTAGCTTTTAAACTTAAAGTTCTGCCCATAAGACAAGCGGGAGTCAAAAGTTAAAAGCCCTCCAAAAAGTATCATATTTATGAAATTTTTTGAGTTGCAAGAGCCCACAACCCATCCGAAAAATTAGTCAAAATAGCATGGGCTAGCCAGTTTTTGAACCGATCATTCAAAAATAGTCAGCACTTGCAAAGCCATTGAAAAATAGCCACTATTTTGCTGCAATACGAAAAGTTCCAACATAATACACTAGAGATCGATGCACATGTATCAACTTCCAGTATATTATGTTGGATCTCTAATACGCGGACCTAGCATAATATATTGGAGATTGGAGTATCTGTGTATGAACTTCCAGCATATTATGTTAGGCCAGTATAATACACTGGAACTCCAGCATATTATACTGGAGTTCTAGTATATTATGCTAGAGTATTTTTTGGATTTGAATATTGTTTTCGTTCAAATTTATCTTTACATGAAAAGTGGCTAAATTTTGATTACTTTAGAAACTTTCATTATTTTTGAATGACTACTTGTAAATTTTGTTATTTTTTAATATCTCCCGAAAAATCAAAAGCACAAGATTAGAGGATTTGAACATCTAACACCTTTTTGTCCAACTAAAACATTGATGATGGTGTTGGAGATTTTGGCACACGTCATTAGCACACCAAAGTTACAGTCCAGCAGGAACTAGTTCATTGCATAAAGAGCAAAACTACATAAAATTAAAAGATAAAGTGATAGTTCTGGCCCCATTTGGAATAAAAAAATTTGGCATTTCTAACTTTCAATCACAGCCATTACTTTAGGTTGTTGCTAGCACAGTAAGCAACTAGAGTGCATCCAATATATAGTATACAAATTGCAAACTCATGTGTGGCTATAATTTCATATTTTAGCACATTATTTACCTTGCATTTTAGGTGTGTTAATGCTAAAAGATATTTTATTTACGCGTAATAGAGTCTATTTTATGTATAGGTATATTGGAGATAAAAGTAGAGCAAAAGAAATATTTAAAGTCATCAAAAGCATGCTCAAAAATATTTGAAAAAAAGAAAGAAAGAAATGAGCGGCGAAAAAATAAGGAAGCTGGCGACGCGAGCTACTGAGCTCGCGTTAGAGCTGGCGAGGTGAGCCTTTGAGATCGCGTGGGAGCAGGCGATGCTAGGGATAAGGCGATGTTGAGCTCGCGTGGAGTCAGGCATCGCATGGTCTAGGGCGAGGTTCATCTCGCATTTTACCTCATGAGGCACAGTCTAAGGCGATCCTGATCCGGATTTGTCGACGCCCCCATTTTTCTAAGGTGGAAAGGGGGGTTTGACATTATGGATGAAATGACTCTTCTATTCCCTTTTTTGGGGAATTGAGTTATGGATTTTGGAGAGTCGCCACCTAATTATTATAGTGCATTAGGACACTTTAAAAGAAAAGAAGAAGATTTTGAAAGAAAACCAGAGTTCGGGTAAGGGCTTGAGATTATTTCGAGGGGAAGGTGTTAGGCACCCCTCAAGATCCACTAGTGTGGTTCCTGGCCATGCTTAATTGCGACTTTAAGAAGAATAGGAATAAACAAGCAAAGTTTGCACATAGGAAATATAAACAAGTTGAAAATTTTGAAAGAAGAAGGACACAAGTTATTTTGAAAAGAGGAAGCTTAGTTGAAGGAAAACATTAATCTAAGACAAAACATCAATAAATAAAGAAGGAGAAAGGGGGTCCTAGGTTTAAGTATTATATGGATCACTTTGGTGCAATACCCAGCAATCATTCTCACACGAGATATTAACGCACCAGTCATCATATCCATATTCTATCCTTCCCACTCCGTTAAGGTATTTAAACGTGATTAGTCTCGTTTTACTTATTGCATGAAAGTACCCATCCCAACCTATCAGTCCCGGGGTATTAGGACTTCTAATCCTAAAAGGGGAAGAAAGGGATGGGGGCTTTGCATGGAGTTTCAAAGGATAAAAGTCTAATTCGTCATTCAAAACAAATACCAAGTAGGGGAAAGAACAAGAAGACAAACCAAGGCTCAAAGAAACCCCTTTAAACAGATAACATATAGTTTAGCATGCCTTGCATATACTGGTTTGGTCTTAAATTAAAATTAAGCGGCGGACGGACCAGTTTAACACATAGAATTAAATAAAAGGTCTACATTAGGCAACTTGGATCCAATTGTTAAGATCTGGAGAATTTTACCGAATTACTAATTAAGGACCTAATACGGAAAATTTTGAAACAGAAGTAAGAGCTTGTAAATTGTAGAAGTTCAGAAAGATTTCGAAAATCGATGGAACTGTTTAAGGAAATGTACAGTAGAGTTTTTCAGAAGTAGAGTGCTTATAAAGGAAGAGAGAGTTTGAAAACTATTTTGAAAGTAATTTCATGAATAAAAGTTCAGACAGAGAGTTAGAAAAGTGATTTCAGAGACAAAAACACGAGTTAGAAGTCGCAGATCGGTTGGGACGAATCTGTTGAAAACGTTGAAAATAGTTGCCAGATTACTGATTATACAACTTAGGCGAACTTTAAGATCCTATAGGCAGTATACCTACTTTGTTTTTTATTTACTCAATGTTATTTTAAACGTTTTAGGCATGCGAGCATTGTGTAACCCTATTGTTTGCCTATCTTTTATGCAATTCTATAGGCATGATTTCTATATGCTTGAATGAAGAAGAATGCAAGACTATACACATGATGTCTTGGTGATTTAAATGTTTTAAAAGCCTATAGGCATGATATCAAAGTGTTAAAATCCTATAGGCATGATATCTAAGTGATTCAAAGTGTTAAAATCCTATCGGCATGATATCTAAGTGATTCAAAGTGTTAAAATCCTATAGGCATCATACCTAAGTGATTCAAAGTGTTAAAATACTATAGGCATGATATCTACCCTTTAACATATGCAAGCAACTAAAACCCCTCCCATACCCTTTACTACTATACTCCCCAATTTCTTTTACAAAGTTATTATTACAGAGCCAAAAGTTAAAAAAATAAAAATAAAATACATCATAGCCTACAGCTAGATCCAAACTGCCTAATGCAATCTCAATATCCAATACATATGTTTTGCCAAATCCAGGTTCCAGATTCCAGGGCCTTCTCTTATTCAGAGTGTTTCAAAGTTCCAAGGAGCTTCAAGAGCCCAGGCGATGCTTACACTCTGAAGAATGAATATTGTAACAGAGTAGTGCAATGTTTGGAATTACCAGCCCTCAGGCATCCAAGTTCAGAGGGAGCTCTGTGGTCCCTAAGCATGGCTTACCAAAGGGGGGTAGAACTTAAGAACTAGGAGTAAGTGCAAAGTGAGGGAGGAAC
>MU681305.1:11695-24902 GCA_026770625.1 Nicotiana glauca
AGGGGCAACATACATGAGGGCGATGACCACCATGTTCCATGATATGATGCATCGGGAAATTGAAGTTTATGTGGATGATGTGATTATAAAGTCAAGAATGCAGTGTGATCATGTCAAAGACCTGAGGAAGTTTTTCCAGAGGCTTCGCAGGTACAATCTCAAACTCAATCCAGCAAAGTGTGCATTTGGAGTCCCGTCAGGGAAGTTGTTGGGATTTGTGGTAAGTCGACGTGGTATTGAATTAGACCCGTCCAAAATCAAAGCCATTCAGGAGTTACCACCGCCAAAGAGCAAAAAAGAAGTGATGAGTTTGCTCAGCAAGTTGAATTATATCAGCAGGTTCATTTCTCGGCTTACAACGACTTGCGATCCTATCTTCAAGCTGCTAAAGAAAGATGATGCGGTCAATTGGACGGATGATGTCAGGTAGCATTTGACAAAATTAAGGAGTATTTGGCCAGTCCACCTGTGTTGGTTCCGCCAGAGCCAGGAAAACCCTTAATCCTTTATCTGAAAGTGTTGGATAATTCTTTTGGCTATGTACTGGGGCAGAATGATGTTACGGGAAAGAAAGAGCAGGCAATTTACTACCTCCGTAAGAATTTCACATCTCACGAGGTAAAATACACTCAGCTTGAGAGGACGTGTTGTGCATTGACTTGGGTTGCGCAGAAATTGAAACATTACTTGTCAGCATATACCACTATCTCATCTCGCGGTTGGATCCATTGAAGTATATTTTTCAGAAGCCCATGCCCACAAGGAGGCTCGCAAAGTGGCAAATCTTGCTTATGGAATTTGATATTATATACGTGACCCGTACTGCGATGAAAGCACAAGCAGTGGCTGATCACCTAGCGAAGAATCCAGTTGATGATGAATATGAACCTTTGAAAACATACTTTCCTGATGAGGAGACAATGCATATCGAGGAATTCGAACAAGATGAAAAACCTGGGTGGAAGTTGTTCTTTGATGGGGCTGCCAATAACAAAAGCGTTGGGATAAGAGCAGTACTTATTTTTGAGACAGGGCAACACTACCCTGTTACAACTCAACTTCGCTTTTACTGTACCAATAATATGGCTGAATACGAGGAATGTATCCTGGGATTGAGGATTGCTATAGATATGGGTGTACAAGAGATCTTGGTCATGGGTGACTCGGATCTTTTGGTGCACCAAATTCAGGGAGAATGGGAGACACGAGACTTAAAACTCATACCGTACTGGCAGTGTTTGCATGAACTGTGTCAGCGGTTTTAGTCAATAGATTTCAAGCACATTCCAAGGATTCATAATAAAGCTGCTGATGCTTTGGCTACTTTGGCATCAATGTTGCATCATTCAGATAAGGCTTATGTGGACCCGTTGCAGATTCAGGTCCGAGATCAGCATGCCTATTGTAATACGATGGAAGAAGAGCTTGATGGTGAGCCATGGTTTCATGATATCAAAGAATACCTCAGAATAGGAGTATATCCGGCACATGCCACAAAGGATCAAAAGAGAGCTATTAGACGATTGGCAAGCGGATTTTTCTTCAGTGGAGGAGTTTTGTACAAAAGAACTCCAGATCTTGGTTTATTGAGGTGCATGGATGATAAACAGGCTACAATTTTCATGACTGAGGTACACACGGGAGTTTCTCGACCTCATATGAGTGGGTATGTGTTGGCAAAGAAGATTCTCCGAGCAGGTTATTATTGGCTTACTATGGAATGGGATTGTATCAGTTTTGTGCGCAAGTGTCATCAATGCCGAGTACATGGAGATTTGATCCATTCTCCACCATCTGAGTTGCATACAATGTCAGCACCATGGCCCTTCGTTGCTTGGGGGATGGTGTTATTGGGCCGATCGAGCCAGCATCATCTAATGGGCACATGTTTATTTTAGTAGCCATTGATTACTTCACTAAGTGGGTTGAAGCGAAAACTTTCAAATCGGTGACCAAAAAGGCAGTGGTCGATTTTGTGCATTCAAATATCATTTGTCGGTTCGGGATTCCGAAGGTGATTATCACAGATAATGGTGCCAATCTCAATAGCCATCTGATGGCGGAAATATGTAAGCAGTTTAAAATCACGCACCACAATTCCACCCCATATCGTCCTAAGGCGAATGGAGCAGTTGAGGCAACTAATAAGAACATGAAGAAAATACTTCGAAAAATTATGGAAGGATCCAGGCAGTGGCATGAGAAATTACCTTTTACTTTGCTAGGATATCGCACTACTGTTCGCACTTCAGTAGGGGAAACTCCTTATTCATTGGTGTACGATACGGAGGCAGTAGTTCCTGCAGAAGTTGAAATACCATCTCTTCAGATTATTGCTGAAGCAGAAATTGATGATGATGAATGGGTCAAAGCCCGTTTAGAACAATTGAATTTGATTGATGAAAAGAGATTGGCAGCAGTATGTCATGGACAATTATACCAACAAAGAATGGCGAGAGCATATAACACGAAAGTGCGTCCGCGGAAGTTCGAAGTAGGGCAATTGGTGTTAAGGCGTATCTTACCTCACTGGTCTGAAGCAAAAGAAAAGTTTGCTCCTAACTGGCAGGGGACATTTGTTGTAACACGAGTGTTGTCCAATGGTGCATTGTATCTAACAGATGTGGAAGAAAAATGTGTAGAAACGACTCTGATGCAGTCAAAAGATATTATGTATGATTTCTTTATCTTTATGTACCTGATTGTATTTGGCATGTTTTAAGATTGAAATGATGAAGGCATTTTGTTCTGCTATCCAAACACTTTATCCTTTGTTGTCCCTTTTGAGCCCTGTTATATTTTTCTTTCGTAGCCCTCTTTTGTAATCAACAACAAAATTTAAGAACCCGAGCAGGGAAATTAATTAGAGAAACAGTAGAAACACAGTGGAAAAAGAAAAGAAAAGAAAAGAAAAGAAAGAAAAGAAAAGAGAAAGAAAAAGAAAAAGAAAAGAAAAGAAAGAAAAGAAAGAAAAGAAAAGAGAAAGAAAAAGAAAAAGAAAAAGAAAAGAAAAGAAGAAAAGAGAAAGAAAAGAAAAAGAAAAAGAAAAAGAAAAGAAATGAAAAGAAAAGAAGAATGGAAGAAAAGAAACATCGCAACAATGAAGCGATTTTATGGCCGGAACTACGTTTGACTTGATCCCAAAAGGGTACGTAGGCAGCCTCACTGAGGTTCAGTCACAACAAAAGAAAAATCCAAGAATCCCCAAGAAGGAAATTGGGGAAGAAGTTATGATTGTGGCAGAAATGTGATTCCGAAAGTTGTAATTTTGAACCCACGTTAAAATATTTAGAGCCTTTATACCTTTGTTTCTAAACCCATCCAAAAGCCACATTACAGTCCAAAGAAAGACCTTCTGATCAATTTTAACAAATGCCAGTACAAACAGGTAAGGTGATTCATGTCGTGGACAACACTCTGATGCTAGAAGGAAAATGATGAAAATGAGAGTCTTATTCGTGAAAACCCTCATGGGCACCATAAAGCAAAGTGAATCTGAGAGATATTGAAAATGGGAGAGTCTTATTGGTGAAAACCCTCACGGGCACCGTAAGGCGAAGTGAGTTTGAGAGACATTAAAAATGAGAGTCTTATTGGTGAAAACCCTCACGGGCACCGTAAGGCGAAAGTGAGTTTTTCAGATGGGCAAATGAAGGAAGTCTATGGTTAAAAGGTGTTTGAAACATGGCAAGACAAGCAAGGTTTGGGTTTTGGTGAAAGTCGGGTTATGAAAAGATAGAATAACAAGTGTGGCAACTGACAGTTGATTGGTTGGACAGACTAGGCTGGTTAATCCAAATTGTATGGCACAATCAATGGAACCAGCCTTTCCACTCAGATCAGTCCTATCCTTTTTCTCTTCATTACAAATCATTCGTTTTCAGAGTCTTTCTATCCTCAACCTTCGAGGTCATTGCATTTCATTCTCTTGAAGTCCGTCTATAAGACGTTTTAGTGTCAGTTCTATTCAAAAAACAAAAGAAGGATGTCAAGGCTAACTACCAGCTTCCCAGTTATATGGCACAACAAGGTTGGGACATATCAAAAGCATGAAGGACCAATGGAAATCCCATCAATGGGTTATCAGATGAGTTTCACAAGAGGGAACAGAAACACAAAACAACAATACGGGGTAAAACATTTGGGTCATCAAAGTCATAGGGTTGAAAGTCAGCCGAGAAGTTGAGGCATTTCAAAGCAAGTCCAAGGAAACAAGTCAGAGCAAAGTCGGAAGCAGGAGCATGGCCAATAAGAATGCCAACAGCTAACCACCATTTTATATTAACAAATCTTTCTTTAATTAAAACATGGGCAGAAAATTTTCTTTGTAAGCAGGAGCCCACCTGGAAAATAAGGGAATACCTTCCAAATTCAGCAAGCAGGAGCCCACCTGGAAAACAAGGGAATATTTTTAAATGCAGCAATCAGGAGCCCACCTAGAGAACAAGGGAATACATTTCAAACGCAACAGTCAGGTACCCACCTGAAGAACAAGGGAAGTATAATGCAAATTTTATCCTTCAAGTTTTAATATTTGGTAACATAATGCGTCCAATCATCAAACTGGGGTAGAAAATTTTCTTTGTCTGTTTTGTTGCAATCAGGTGCCCACCTGGAGAACAAGGGAATATCTTTCAAAGTCAGCAAGCAGGAGCCCACCTGAAGAACAAGGAAATATTTTTCAATTGCAGCAAGCAGGAGCCCACCTGGATAACAAGGGAATATCTTTTCAAATGTAGCAAGCAGGAGCCCACCTCGAGAACAAGGGAACATCTTTTCAAGATCAGCAAGTAGGAGCCCATCTGGAGAGCAAGGGAATATCTTTTCAAAATCAGCAATCAGGAGCCCACCTGGAGAGCAAGGGAATCCATTTCAAGTTTTAACAGTCAAGCACCCATATGGAAAACAAGGGAAGTACAATCCAAATTTTAGCCTTTAATTTTAATGTCTGATAACATGATGTGCCCAGTCACCAGACTGGGGCAGAATTTTTTTTTTTTGGGTCTATTTTTGTTGCAATCAGGAGCCCACCTGAAGAACAAGGGAATACTTTTCAAGCATGGAAATCAGGAGCCCACCTGGAGAACAAGGGAATACTTTCCAAGCATCGCCATCAGGAGCCCACCTGAGGAACAAGGGAATAATTTTCAAGCATGACAATCAGGAGCCCACCTGGAGAACAAGGGAATAGATTTTTAAGCATCGCAAGCAGGAGCCCACCGGAAAAAGGGACACATATTTCAAATTGTAGTAATCAAGCATCATCAAGAGGAAAACATCGCCAAGGCAACAACAAGAATCCCATTAGAAGAACACAAGATACAAGTTCAAGGCAACACAAAAGCAAGTTTGAAGACATAGATAGGATCTTTTGTAACTCATAGATCATAGCTTAGGCTAGCTCCTTTTGTTTTACCACGGTGAAATAAGGAGGTCAGCAAGCAGTAACAGCAGCAACAACAGTAATCACAGCTCTTGGTAGTCCCAGCTACCAGACATTCCTGAACTACACTGACTTGATTCCTGTTTAGCCCGGGATATGTAGGCAGCCTCTAAAGCAGGGTGCGGTCAACTCTTTCAAAAATGTTTCACACGGAATATGCGAACGGGCAAAAATTGTTCATTTCCGCTCACTTGTCTTTGCACGAAAACTCTTCGTGTTTCCGGGCAAAGAGGGGAAGCTGTGAGCACGTGATTTTTGCCCTAAGTAAATTGTTCCCAAAAATTCAAACAAAATGATTTTTCTTTATTTTTACAATTTTTGGTGTCATTTTCTGATAATTGCTGCATTTTATTTATGCATGATAATTCGTATACAATACAAAATACGCATTTACATTTAGGTTTTAACTCCATGTTTAGTATTAATTAGGGATTAATTTGTTTTAGAGTAGGATATGAAGAAAATGACACAAATAGTTCACTTTAGCATTATATTGTTTTAATCGGAAATTTCTACAAAATAGTTGTTTTTTTAAAATAATAATTTTAGGCCATTAATTAGTTTAGTTTAAAGTTTTATTGCTAATTTTGCATCTTTATAAAATTCAAAAAATACAATACAAATTGATAAAAATACAAAAAATACAAAAAGATGAAAATAAAATACAAGAATATAAAGAAAACAAATTAAAATAAAGAATTGGTCTTAATAAGAAACCAAAAATTGGGCTCATTTCAATATTGAACAAACCTCAGCCCATGTTCAATTCTCACCGACCACGCCCAAGCCCAATACACCCCGGATCCAGCCCAGACCCAAGCCCCTGCGCGGTCCAACCCCTGACTTCTTAAAATGACGCCGTTTGGGCGTCAATTAATAACAGCCATCGATATTTCCTGATCCAACGGCCACAAGTGATTGTTACACTTTAAGATAATTGTCTGAGTATAGTGTATTACCTTAAAGACAGTCCACCTCCTTCCTCGTATCTCTCTGTAACTCCGCCGGCGGAGCCGCCGTCGTTGAACGTCACTTTCTCCGTTCAACCCAAAATTAACACCCCAACTTCCTCTCATCTCCCTCATCTCGAATCCACCACCCGTTTCCTTCAAATCCCGGTCTAGCTCGTCGAATATTTCCCCAAAGATTTTCTGGACACGACGTCGGTTACCCCAAATAACCCCAAAATAACACCATAGAACCACCCAAGCTTCCTCTACCCAACCCCCATAGTCGTGTCTTTCGAATCTGCCCGGGATTGGTCGAATATCAAATCGAAGGTTTTTCGGCCAAACCCTAAATGTTCAAAATCATACCAATTTGACACCATACGATCCTTTTACCATGATCATAAGGATCATATCATCTAAGACGGTCAAAAATCATCGGAAATGGCCGATTCTAAAAATGGATGACTGGCCAAAAATGTTGCCGGTAAGTTTTCTTGGACCTTGTTTGGATGGATTTTTCCTCTTATTAGTTTATTTGAATTCTCTTTGTGATTAGTTTTCTCCTAAATCTTTGTAACCACTAGTCTATTATTTGTTAATTCAGTAGTTCCTTTCCCTGAGTTTAACCTTCATGATTGATTGATGCCTTAGCCTGTTATTTTTTTTAGTTTTGATACGAATTTGAGTTTTTTTTAGTTGTGGTTAATTCTGTTAGTAGGTTAAATTAGTCTAAATACCCATTTCTTGTTATTTAATTTTGAAGCCTAGTTTAGTTTAGTGCTGAGTTTATCGATTGTTATTTGAATAATAATTGATAGGTAGTTCGAACTAAAGTAATTTCAGAATAATGTCATTTGGGATAATAATTTTAGATTTGTTTGAATGTATTAGATAAGATGAGGGGATGGTAACAATTTGGATAAATTTAGATAGATAAGAGGGTAGTATTGGTTTTTTTTCAAGTAGATAGCAATACTAGAATAGTTTAGACCCTTCTAGAATGAGACTCTATTGTACATTTCAGTAAACTTAGGTACTTACTTGAGTAACAAGTTAGAAATAAGAGGGTTAAAATGAAAATAAGGAGGACTAAAGAGGAAAACCCAAAAAATCTAATTGATCACTCTATTATTGCCTATAAAAGGGCATCAAAATGCCTTGGGGAAGGGGTCCTCTTTTCAGCCTAAAAGTTTCCCTTCATTAGTTTTATTTCAAGATCTGAAATATGATTCAAATTTCAAAAAAAAAAAAAAAAAAAAAAAAAAGAGAAAACTCAAGAAAAAAAAATCAATAATGCTACTGTTCTCACTCTGTTATGGTTTGGTTGCTAAAGTTTCTAGAGTGTTATTGGTTTGATTTCAAGCTCTTTTGGATCAGCTATAGGACATTAGGTTCTGTGTTGTGTTCTGTGTTGAATCCCTGGGTTTTGAAGTGATTTTGGCCCAAAATTGTTCCCGATTGTTGTTACCTGTGACTGTTGGTTACCACTGGCTTTTACAATTGCTATTGCTGACTTCTTCTTCTTCTTACTTCACTTCAAACTATAGGTACATGTTCTGAACCTCAACATCATGTTGAATTTCAGCTGAAATGAAAATGAAATTGAAGCTTTATGCTATAGATCTACTGTTGAATAGCCTTATTGCGTTTAAGTAGTTCTGTTTTCTATGATTTGGTTGGTTATTCACTGTAGTTAAAATTTGTACTGTAATTAGGACTGTTTCTTCGAAGTTGATTATTTGTTAAGTGTTGTAATATTTAAACTGTTGAATTGAATCCTCAAATGTTGAAAGGTAGTTAGTTCAATAGGATCGTGCACTTAGAGGGTTGAAGTGATTTAAAGGTTCATTGCCTTACATGAGTTCAATAATCATCAGCATGTTCGAATCTGGATAAGTGTCATGTTAAAAGGTAGTGACCTTGTAGTAAAATTTCAATTCAGGAACTGGTTGGATCTCATTCATCTTAATTACTAGTAACTTTGTCATTAATCATACTAGTGAACTGAAAATCTGCATTTGAATGAAGGCATTGAGTTCAATTGGTGTAAACTTGATTTGTTGTGAGTAAATTAACGTTGAAATCAGTTAAAGGTTAAGGAATCAAGGTTCATCTACATTGAATAAACTCATTAAGATCGTTAGTTCATGATAATTGATTAGTATAATAAACTGATTTAGAAAATCAGGAATTCGTGTTCATCAGTTCAAATAAGTGTGAGCTTTATCATTTGTGTCTCCTTATGGCTACTGCGTTATTTGTTGCGGGTAGAATTGTAGCAGCTCCTGGGATTCGATCCCTCATTTTTCCTGCGTGGCCGACTGACTATGGACTTGTACCAGTTTCAGGCCTAATTTTTTTGAGATTTTTCGGAAGTTTCTGCTTGAGACATGTGATTGGGCTCTTTAGGACATTTTCTTTTCTTTTAGAGACAAAACAAAATTAGAAAATATAGTTGCTTTTAGGGCCCTTTTAAAAATTGAGACGAGCCTCGCCCAATAAAATACAAATTGCGGGGCCCTCGATAAATGCTATAAAAAATACTTAGAATTCGGGTGAACCGTTTAGCGAATTTTACGGTTTTCCCCAAAAATAATAAATGCGTAGTTGCTTTAGGAGGTTATTTTAATAATATTACCTTCTTAAATACGGGTGCACATTTATGTGACCCAAATTCAAATCTCAATGAAGTCGAAATGTGCCAAAAGCCATGGGTGCACTGGTGCGACGTGGTTCGAGATTATATTTTTACGACGTTGCAATTCTTCTTAAAAAATAAAATATACAATAAACGCAGATTATTAATAAAAGGCACATAGGCTAGAACATGTTTTGAAATAAGATAAAATCAAATACAACAGTTGAGCGACCGTGCTAGAACCACGGAATCCTGGAATGCCTAACACCTTCTCCCGGGTTAACAGAATTCCTTGGATTTCTGGTTCGCGGACTGTTAACAGAGTCATAATTTCCTCGGTTCGGGATTCAAGCGGTGACTTGGGACACCATTAATCTCCCAAGTGGCGACTCTGAATTGTAATAATAAATCCCGTTCCGATTGTCCTTTAATTGGAAAACTCCTTTATTATGCCCTCCACGGGGTGTAGTAGTGAAAAAAGAGGTGTGACAACGCCTAGATATCATGCCTATAGGGTTAACTTTTAAAATTTTCAAATACACCTAGAAATCATGCCTGTAGGTTTGAACTTTTATTTCTTTAAACACACCTAGAAATCCTTCCTATAGGTTTAAACTCTTATTTCTGCATATACACCTAAATATCATGCCTATAGGTTTAAACTCTTATTTCTGCATATCCGCCTAGAAATCATGCCTATAGGTTTAAACTCTTATTTCTGCATATCCACTAGAAATCATGCTCATAGGTTTAACGTTAAATTTCTGCAAACACGCATAGATATCCTACCTATAGGTTAACTTCTAATTGTTCCGCAAATTCATATAAAAACATGGTCTACAAACTGTTGCATTCTGCATCTACAAATGTCACTAGGAAAACCATTTGTAGCTTTGAATAATGAAAGCTGCATATTGAGAGCATGTTCATAGGACCTTCTGTCAACATCTAAAAGGTGTCCAAATCATTATTCATATAGAAAGCATGCCTATAGGAAATTTCGAATCTGAATAGAAGTAATATTAACTGCTTGAACTTGCAATGTTTCGCTAAAAATTGTTAGCCCTTGTTAGTTTGCACATTTGTCTCTAAAATCAGTATATATCACGCCTAGTTCTTATCAACACTTAGGTCAACCAGATCAATTTCAAACAACTGCATTCGAGTATTCCTAATATAGACTTTTTGCCTAAAAATATGGGTTGAACCAGTCTATTCGTCGCTTTATTTATTTAAATAAGACCAAAAATCAGTAAGTGAAAGACATGCTAAACTATGTGATTTTCGATGATTTATGGTGGCTTATTTGAGCCCTGATTGCTTGTCTATTTCCCCTTCTATTTGCAATTATTTGTTTTGGTTGACGCCTCAGCATTTTATCCTTTAAAACTTCTAAAAGCCCCCAAACCCATTTCCCTTTAGGATTAGTAGTCCATTTGCCTCCAGGACTGATAGGATTGGGATGGGTAATAGCATGCAATAAGTAAACGATACCATTATGCGCTTTAATACCTTGACGAGGTGGGAAGGGTAGACATGGAGATGATGATTACACGATAACACTATGCGTACAATTGGGTACCGGTGTTGTGCGAATGATCCATGTAATGTATAAACCTAGTACCCCCCTTTATTAGTTTAATAATTTTCAGAATTGTAAAAGTTGTCCCATCTTCAACTTCGGTTTCTTATACTTCTTTTAAGTTGTTTTCACCAATTATTTAACCCTTTCCCTTTACTTGCGTATCTCTTCTTTAATCACAAAACCGTTTTCTTTCTGAATTCCAGCACTTTTAAACCCTTTGTGCTTCTTATTTGTAACGGTTTCTCGCATTTGCAATACTTGCTTGTTTACTTGTTTGTTTGCATTAAAGTCACAATTGTAGCATGGTCGGGAACCACACTAGTGGATCTTGAGGGGTGCCTAACACCTTCCCCTCGAGATAATTTCTAGCCCTTACCCAAAATTTGGTTTTCATCTTAAATTCTTCTAAAAAAAAGTGTCCTAATGCACTATAAACATTAGGTGGAGACTCTCCCAAAAATCCAAAACCCAATTCCCAAACGGGAATAGAGTTGTCTTCCCAAATGTCGTAAACCCAATTCTGCATCTTAGAGGAAAAGGGGGCATAGACACCCATGCCCACTGGCAATCTAGAAAAGTGGAAAATCCTGGTGAGTGAGTTCGACATTGTCTACGTAACTCAAAAAGCGGTCAAGGTACAAAAACTGGTAGATCACCTCACCGAGAATCCCGTGGATGGAGAATTCGAACCCCTAAAAATGTATTTTCCTGATAAAGAGGTATTAATTCGTAGGAGAAGATATTGCAGAGTCCTATAATGGTTGGAAAATGTTCTTCGATGGAGCAGCAAACTTCAAAGGAGTTGGCATAAGAGCAGTCTTGGTATCACAAATCGGTCAACATTATCCAGTGTCCGCCAAGCTCAGTTTTCCTGCACTAACAATATGGCCGAATACGAAGCTTGCATCTTGAGGCATAAAATGGCCATGTATATGAACATTTAAGAGGTGCTAGTAATTGGAGATTCAGACTTACTTATACATTTGGTACGAGAAGAATGGGCAACCAAGAACTCCAAGATACTCCCGTATCTGCATCATGTACAGGAGTTGAGAAAGAGGTTCACGAAGACAGAATTCCAACATGTTCCCAGCATCTAGAACGAATGCGCAGATGCATTGGCTACCCTATTATCCATGATACAATATTCTGATAAGAATTTCACTGATCCCATTCCGATGAAAATTCATAATCAGCCAGCTTACTGTGCCCATGTTGAGGATGAGGCAGACGAAAAACCTTGGTTCCATGATATCAAGGAATATTTGACAAAGTGAGAGTATCCAAAGCCTGCCAATCATACTCAAAAGTGCACACGTCGGAGATTGTCTAACAACTTCTTTCACAGTGCAGGAATCCTATATAGAAGGACTCTCGATTATTATTAAGGTGTGTCGACGCAAATGAAGCATCCATGCACATATGGATGGTTTTGTTTTAGCAAAGAAGGTACCTCGAGCTGGTTACTTTTGGATGAATATGGAGATAGATTTCATCCAGTATGTTCAAAAATGCCATCGTTGTCAGATTCATGAAGACATGATAAAAGTGCCTCCGAGTGAGCTCCACACAACAAGCTCACTATGGTCGTTTGCCGCTTGGGGAATGGACATTATTGGACCAATCGAGATTGCTTCTTCCAATGGACACAGGTTTATCCTAGTAGCGATCGACTATTTCACCAAGTGGATTGAAGTAGCATCTTACAGAGCAGTAACTAAGAAAGTCGTGAAAGGCTTTGTCCGCGAACACATTGTTTGTCGATTTGGTATCCCAGAGTCGATCATCACTAATAATGGCTCCAATCTCAACAGTGACCTAATGAAAGCTATGTGTGAAACTTTCAAGATTAGCCACAAGAATTCCATAGCCTACATGCCTCAGATTAATGGAGCTGTGGAAGCCGCCAACAAGAATATCAAGAAGATATTGAGGAAAAAATAGAAAAACATAAACAGTGGCACGAGAAGTTAGCATTTTCTTTATTGGGGTATCGCACCACAGTCCGTACATCGATCGGGGCAACCCCCTATATGCTGGTCTATGGTACAGCGGCAGTCATTCCAGCCGAAGTAGAAATTCCTTCCCTAAGGATCATATGGGAAACTTAGCTCGACGACGCATAATGGGTGAAAAATCATTATGAGCAACTAGATCTTATAGATGGAAAGAGGATGAACGCAATTTTCCATGGTCAACTCTATTAGAATAGAATGTCCAGAGCCTTCAACAAAAGAGTCAAGCCAAGAAAGTTCACACCGTGACAACTGGTGTTAAAGAAAAAAATTCCGCATCAAGATGAAGCCATAGGGAAGTTCTCTCCCAACTGGAAAGGTCCATACATGGTTCACCAGGTCCTGACAGAAGGAGCCCTCATACTTGCAGAAATGGATGGAAAAGTTTGGCCAAAACCGATTAATTTAGATGCAGTCAAGCGCTACTATGTGTAATCTTTATGTGTAATCCCTACATGTGATGTAAATTGAACTACGCCTGACCTGATTCACATTTAAGAGGGGATACGTAGGCAGCCTTATGGGTTCAGTCACAATTCAATAAAATTTTTATTCCCCTTTCCCCCCCCCCCCCCC
>MU681305.1:25786-42402 GCA_026770625.1 Nicotiana glauca
CCCCGGAAATTGGAAACTGGGGCAAAATTTTGAGGAGGACCCACAAAATTTTGAAGCAATTTCAGGCGAATCGTCAAGTAACAGTCAGAAGCATCAACCCATTAAACTGGAGCAGAATTTTGAGGAGGACCCTTAAAATTCCATAGCAAGAGATGTTGCAATGTCCTAAACCATGTAACAGTCATTGGTTCATCTAAAAAATGTTATTCTTAATTATATACTTATGTCATATTTTTTACGAAATCATGCATGTTTATTACTAAAATTGCCTTGTTAAGAAACTCTACCCTAATGATACATACAGTATCACCAGATCAAAGTCGAACAGGTCAAGCAGAGCCAGTGGGATACAAACTAACCTCCCCCTTTTTTACAAAATTCACGATTTTTCTTTAGATGCAGGAACTTGGATTACGAAATCATCAAACATACTATACACTCACGAGACAAACATGGTTAAGGAATAAAAATCTCAAGACTGTTGCACTCTCCCACATTTTCTATCCACACATAGCGACGACATTCTATGTGTCACAATGTTCCCAACAGTCACAATATCGCAATCTGCTATCAGCTAAGAAAGCTCTATTACCATTTGCCATTTTATTTCTTGCATTCTGCCTTCAAACTTGCATAAGGGTACCATTCTACCTTCCAACTTTTCATAAGGCCACTATTATGCCTTCCGAGGTTAATCTCTACCTCTATTTGCATTTGTATTGCATAAGGATACCATTCTGCCTTCAAACTTCCATAAGGCTACTATTATGCCTTTTGAGGTTAAGATCTACCTCTATCTGCATCTGCATTGCAGAAGGCTACCATTCTGCCTTCCAACTTGCATAAGGCTACTATTATGCCTTCTGAGGTTAAGTTTTACCTCTATCTGCATCTGCATTGCATAAGGCTACTATTATGCCTTCCGAGACTAAACGTTGTCTCCATCCATATTGCATGGCTGAAAGGTTGCCTCATACTGCATCTGCATGGCTGAAAGATCGCCTCATACTACATCTGCATGGTTGAAAGATCGCCTCATACCGCATCTGAATGGTTTAAAGATCGCCTCATACTGTATCTGCATGGCTGAAAGATTGCCTCATACTACATATGCATGGTTGAAAGATCGCCTCATACTGCATCTGCATGGCTGAAAGATCGCCACATACTACATCTGTATGGCTAAAAGAACGCCTCATACTGCATCTGCATGGTTGAAAGATCGCCACATACCAGCATTTCATGGGTTGAAAGATCACCTAATTATCTAAAGGCGTCATCGATCGGAGGAACCATCTTCATAGCCCGAGAACACCATGTCATGGCCTGAGGACCCCCTTTAATCTCTTGCATATCATTATTTAAAGGCATCATGGTTCAGAGGCATCATCCTCATAGCCCAAAAGCATCAGTTCATGGCCTGCGAATCCTTTATCGTGGGCTTCGTGGCCCAGGACGTCATGGTCTAAGGACGTCATCCTAACTGTCCGAAGACAACATTCCTAGTCCGACGGGAATTTGCATCATGCCTAAATTTACGTACAATATATACTTGTATTACTTATTTGCAAGTGAAACCAGCAAGCAACAGTCATCCCGGCAGGAGCCCACTCCAGTGCCTGCAACCACATCAGACCTAACCATTCCAGTAAGCCACTCACTCGACTACCCGAAATATTGCGTCCGTTCTTGGAAAATACCCGTCGGCATACTCCACCGATGGATCCTGAACTACATACAGCTTGACTCTTGTAAACCCAGGGATATGTAGGTAGCTCAGAAGCTAGGGTGTAGCCTAAACCTCTTCAAACCATTTTGCTTGGTCAAAATTGGCCATCACATCTTTACTTAAAAACTCCTTCATCCTTCTGGGTAAAGAGGGGCAGCTGTTAACACCCAATTTTTCCCTATATATTTTCAATATGCAAAATACCTTCAGAATAATATATGTATGCATATATAATGAATTTCCAAGTATTTCATTATTTTTATCAATTTTTAAAGATTTTTTAAATCAATTTATTTCCCTATTCTTGTCCATAAAAACCCAATAATTATTTCTAAAATTACCATTTTTGGTGATTCACTTCTTGAACTTTTATGTTTATGCTAAAATATAGCTAATACAATTTTTGTATATTTTTACAAAAATATTTAGTATTTTTTAAGGCAAAATTACATAATTGCAATATTAGTCTCTCCTAGGATTTAATTATGTTTACACTAACAAAAATTAACTTCTGTATTTTTAAATAGTTAATTATATGTCATAAATCATTTTAGTAACTTTTAATTTAGTTCCAAAAATCAATTTACTATTTTTTAATTTTAAATAGGGGTAAATTGGCTATTTAAATAATAGCCCAATTTCGTTTCAATTGTAGCCTAAATTGACCCCAATCTGAACCCAATTTTCTGACCCAATTCCCACTCAAACTCGACCCCCTAACCCAATTTTCACGACCCAACCCGGTCTCCTACCTAACCCTAATCCTAGCCGTTGATCATTTAGATCAACGACTCCTGTTCCCCCTTACTTTTTTAACCCTGAACGACCCCAAACCCTTATCGTTTTGATACAATGCCGCCTTAGAATCCCCTTCCTCTCAAAATCTCTCTACAATACCTACAAACCCTAGCTGCTTCCAATCTATACCTTAATCCATGGCCTTCTGCGGTCATTCAAAACCTGTACTCTTCTATGTGTTTGGTTCTATGGTTTCACGACCAGTCTTCGAAGGACTTTGGTCCAATCCTTTCTCTACTGGTGTTCATGGTCTTTCTACGACCATCCACGACCTTTCCCAGCCATTCATGGCCTTTCAAGGAGGGTCCTTGACCTTTCTTGGTTAGATCGTAACTTTCGAGACCTTTCTCATTTCTTTTGGGTTTTCTGAAACCCTAATCTCTAATATCTTTCTATTTCTTTCAGATCTACCTTATATATGTGCTTACCATGAACTTTTAAGCATTTCTCTCGAAGGTTCTTTAACTTTGCTTTCAAAACGACTCTTTATCCCTTCCGATTAGTATTTTTCTCTTAAGTTATTTCAAGAAATCTCTTATATGATTTTAACGTGTTTTTTATTTTGCTATGTTTTGCTTATGTGGTTCTTCTATCTGAGTTAGCATGTTTAAAACCCTAGTTTCATGTGGGTCTCATTCGAATCCTGAAGATGTTTGTTTAATGTGTACTTGTTTAACTAAGTTCTTCGTTCTTGTTTGACTTATCTGTATTACCATTTTTTTAAAACTCGATTGTTATTGAAAAGCCCTAGGTCTTTGGGGTTTGAAATTGTTTGAGTACTTGACTCGACTGAAAGCTTTTATTTTAGACTCTCTTTTCTCTATGTGACTTATCTGATTTTTACTATTTTTCAACTCAACTAAGTTTGAAAGCCTAACTTTTTTAAAGGGTTTCCTCACCTGCTACTGTGAAACCTTTTCATGTTTTTGATGCTCTGTTTTCTTCCCTGTTAATTTAATGTGGTTTGACCTACTTGACTACAATGCTTCGAAAGTTTGCTTTACTACTGAACCCTAGTTTATTTCCGCCACTACTGCCTGTTTGTGATTTTGTCAATGAGTTTGGCCTCACATTTCTAGTGACCTTGTTCACTTTATTTATATGCTGAAGTTTCTTCCTTGATTTATCTTCATCTTGTGACTGATTTCTAAAGTTTTCCTTTTATGAACCTTGATTTCACTTGCCCGTTCAAATTGATTGATTCTTTCCCCTTTACTATGATATTTTACCTTACTGAATCTTTTCCAAAATAAGTATATTTCTGTACTTAGACTTGATTACTTACTTAATGCTTGAACTACTTCTTTTATGGAAATAATCAGTCTGTCTCTAAACTGATCTCTTTCCTTATTTGAATCTATTATTACTCGTAGACAAGTGATTCCTTAATTAAAGGGAATCACTTGTATAATTAATTCTGATTGTTGATTGTTTCCATATTTGTACTAAAACTTTACTTATTACGTCTCCTTCGCTCATTTTCAAAAAGCTATATACACCCTGCATGCCTCTTGTTTCAAAGACATGAACACGAGCAAACGAACCACTTGACTTTAGAACACACACTTCACTCAAAAATTATTTCTTTTCTTGGTTACTACTTGTGTTGCTGCCTTGTCTAACTGGCTGGAAGCCAAGGCTAGGCTGTGGAAATTTACTTACTTTTCTTTCTGCATTTGCTTCTTTACTGGTATGTTCTAATTAATCTTCAAGCATTAAAAACAATATTTTTTCTTTACTATTGCCTTCACTCTTGCTTGCTTCCTGCTTGTGTTTAATAAAGTTTCATTCCTTAAGCATGTTGTAAATCAATGTGCTCCTTTATGTATAAATACTCTGTCAGTCATTTAATTATGTGATTATGACTTATGAATCCCAAACCCCCATATCTCATATGTGTTTGTATTCTCTGCTTGGTTTGGAGGCATGTCAGCATTAGACATTACTGTGCATGACCCAAACCTGACCCTTCCTGAGTTCATATGCTTCATATCCCTTCTATGTGTTATGTTCTCTCGCTGGTTTATGAGCATACCAGAATCATCTATTGTTGTGCATATCTAAGCCTGACCCCTTCCTAGGGTCATATGCTCCCTACAATGTATTCCCAAACCTCTGACCCCTTATGCAAAAAATGCTGATTCTGTGTAGTGTTAGCTTTACTACTACTATTTTTCAATTACCTTTACCCTTTACTATTCTAAACCCAGTTTTAAGAAAATCCATATTTTTGCACTTCCATTATACTCTTAGACCTAGGTTCTGCCCAACTTGTGTGAGCCTTGTCTTAGGACCCATGAGCTCCTTCTAAACTTGGACACATAAGGGCTGGCCCTTCCACACTGCACTAATCTCTGCAAATTTGGGTGTAAATACTAATCAGGGTCTCTTGAGACCCTTAGGGAACTTTGACACATCCAAATCTGAGAAAGGCTTTGAAACAAGTGGCATTTGAGATGTTTTGTTCCATAACTCTGAGAGGAAGTCAGAATCAGGCTTCCTATGGTTGTAACTTCTTATTTTTACACTTTTCTGATGTAATTAATTATTTGGTCTATAATAATTTGTAATAAATATTGGGGTTGGTTAGTTAAAACGGCTGGGTAATTATGCATGTTTAACTATTAGAAGGGTAAAGAACCTGCCTACATGGCCTGTTTTAAATTTTGCATTTAGATAACATGACTATAGAATTTGTCCCAAATTCTGCATGTTTATTACCACACTTAGACACCATTATCCTAGGATCTAAATGGTTACAATCAGACATCATGCTCAAAAGGTTCAAATCAGTATTTTTTTCATAGAAATCATGCCCATAGGAATCTCAAGTAAATCCTGTCTGCTTCATCTTACTTTCGACTAGATATCATGTCTACAGGAATTAAAAATTAGCAATAGTAGAGATCATGCCTATAGGATCTGAAACCAGTCTAGTTTAAAATCAGTTTGACTCATACTGTTCTGCACTAACTTTTTTAAAACAACTCTCTCTTCTTAATACAATTTAGAAAGCATGTCTATAGGATCTCAAATAGTTTATTTTAGAACTATTACTGCTTTGCCATTTTCAAATCAATAATAGATATCATATTTATGGGATCTCACCCAATCACTTAGGCAAGCCTTAGGTAATAACAATAAAGACTTAATCCGTCTTTGTTAATTAGTTACTGCTACAACCAGTAGGAAGGCCTGATTTGGACTTCTTATCTGAGTTATGTAATAAATTGGTTTGCTTCAACAACTAAAACTCCACTGTCTCAGTATTTTAAATTCTAACTTTAAATGTGTTTTAAGTCATGTTATTTATTTGTTCTATTTGAGGTGGTATATCTGAGCCTCTTTGTTGTTTAAATGTTTCCCCTTTAAATGCAGTCCTATGGTTTTTTGTATGTCACCTTAGCCTTTTACCTTTAAAACCTAAGAGTCAGCCTGAAGTCCCCCCTCTTATAGGAGTAGTCCTGTTAAATTCCTCTAAGACTGATAAGAATGGGATGGGTAATAGCGTGTGATAGAGGTCGAGACCAATCCGAACTTTAATACCTTAATGGGGTGGGAAGGGTATATATGGATATGATGATCGGTGCGCTAATATCATGTGTATCCCCTCTTTAGAGGAGTGATTACCGGGTATTGCATTGATGTAATCCATACTACAAATAAACCTAGGACCCTTATTGTATTCGTCGACATGTTTAGTTATAACTCTTTCAAAACTTTGTTTTATTTATGTATTCAAAATCCCCTCTTATTTGAGCCTTATCTGTTTACTTAGTAATTGCACAAATTTACAAAGAACTATCTGGCTGGGAACCACACTAGTGGATCCTAAGGGGTGCCTAACACCTTCCCCTTGGGATAATTTCAAGTCCTTACCCTATCTCTGGTTATCAAATAATTGTAGCTGTAGTTGAACCTTATAGGTGTCCTAATGCACCATAAATCATTAAGTGGCAACTCTTCGAATACAAAACTCAATTCCCAAAAGGAATGAGTTGTCCTATGTCCAAAATTTCATAAACCCAATTTTTCGATGCAAAGAGGGAAAAAGGGGGTGTGACAAGATGAGCTTGGTACAACAAAAGAAACAGATGCAGCATATACAGTATCAACTATATTTGGAGCTGAACATAAAAGCCAACTTTCAAGTGAATGATGTATTATGGCCCTTCCTCCCCTTCCTCTTCCTCTAGCAGTAGTTGTTGTATCAGGAGCTGCAGAACTAGGAGCAGTACAGGTAAACCAACTAACAAGTGAAGAAGTTGATGGAAATTCAGCACCAACAGATGTAGTTGGTGCAGTATTAGGTGCATTAGAGTAGATACATTAGTTGTTTTCCTTGGTCTACCTCTTCCTATTTTTATAGTAGGCTGACCTTCATTAGTAGTTGATTTCTGAAAAAAATACATGTCAGATAGTGAACTAAATTTAAAAGAAATTGATACAAAATAGAACATTACCTTTGGTCTGCCTCTTCCGTTTACTGAAACTATTAGTTTTGCAACAGCTGTTGATGAACTAGCACCAAATGTATCACTCTTTGGACATCCTCTTTTGTTGTGACCCCTCTCATGACAGATCCTACATGTCATTACTAGACCAGTTTTAGGCAATTTACCAGACTTCTTAGTTTTATTTGCCTATTTCCTTCTAACCTGTTTTGGTCTCGTAGGTATGCTTTTGACAACTAGTGGTGCAATAAAAGGGTTGGCAGATTTAGGCCACATTGGCATATTACTCACCGGTTGAATGAAATTAGAATAAGTTAACAAGTATGTCTCTTTGTTGTAATAGCTATCAATGAAGTCAGTTGGTTCAACATTGTCATAATACACTGCACATATCGCATGCGGACATGGTATCCCCTTTAGCATCCAAGATCTGCAACTACAAACCTTCTTTATAAGGCACACAATATGTTGTTCACCATCATTTATTACTTCAAATTCTGTTTGTCCATTAAAATCAATGGTACATGTCATTTATTTTTCAATATTGTCCTCCAATATCTTTAAGGCTATTGGAGCGATGTTACTGCTCTATGTGTTTGCAAATGCCATTAACTTGCCTATTCTTATCATCATCTTGATTCTAATCTCTTCAAACATGCTAATAGTAGTCTTATGCCTTGCTGTAAAGATCCAGGAATTAAAACTCTCTGACATGTTCTTATCCACTACATCACATTTGACTTCACAGTTAAAATACACCTTGCTCCAATACTCCTTGTCATAGTATAGTAGATTATCCACTATGTTCTTATCAAGCATTGACATTGTTTTTAGATTTTTTTAAATTCAGCTTCACAAGAGCTTTTGGCACACTTCAAGAATAAGTTCCTCCTTGAAGCCCTCTCCATTTATTTGACCAATTAATTAAGATGTGCCTAGAACACATCCTTTGTTCACAAGCTGGAAAGAATTCCTTAATTGCTGAATCTAATCCCTGTAAATTACAATTACATGAAACACAAAAATGAAACATAAGTCAGTTTTAAAGAAGGAAAGTGAAGCTAATGAAACACAAAGTTGCAGTTGCTGAAATATACCTTTTGCATGTTTGTGCTCATAGTGAAGCATGTGCCATCACCCAATCCCAAATCTCCCTTCAACTAAGTTAAGAACCACGACCATATACTTTTCTTCTCATATTCAACTACAGCCCAAGCAAGTGGAAGCATTTAGTTATTACCATCCTTAGCCACAACAACTAGTAGTTGCCCCTTACTTACACCCTTCAGGAAACAACCATCCAAGCATATGCATTTTCTACACCACAAGAATGCATTTTTAGTGCCATAAAACATATGTAAAATTTTATAAACACTAGCCTACCAAGTTCATCCGGTTCACCAAGCTTCACAACACAAGTGCTCCCAAGGTTAGTCCTTAATAACTCATCCCTGTAAACAAGAATTCTACCAAACTTCACTTTTTGATCACCCATTATTTGCCACAGTACTTTAGCTCTTGCTCTCCTGGCTATGATCTTACCAACACGAACTTGAATGTTTTCCTAATTAATTTTTGTAACTTGAATACTCTTATATTTGGTTGTTAAGTTATTCTATCTTTGAAGACTTTGGCCAATAATTTAGAATTGCACAAATAATTTCTGGAGGCCCTCTCACACATGTAAACTAGATTGTAAGTCCTTACTACAAAATTATTACGTACATTGTCCAAGCTTGCAAACAAAAGCTAATTGCAGTTATCCTTGGTGCACCTCACCCTGACTCTAGTTTGCTCATTTACATGCTTTTCAATCAGAACTCTTTTTTTGTAGTGCATACTTAGTTATTGCATCTCTAATTTCACCAACACTCTCAAAGATCATACCCAACTGTTATACAATCTTTTTACATATTTTATCAAACTTTCACTCTTTACAGATTTGGATCTTCTTTTTTGTTAGCTTTACCTTCTTGTCTTCCCCATCTTCATTCCAACACATCTTGATGAGTTTCAAAGCTACAAGAATTAGAACTTGGATAATATGGTTTATTACCACCTAGCTTGCCTTCTACACCTTTTTCAACCCATTTTAGTCTCATCAAAATCAATATCTGGCCCAGCATCACTACATGGTACATCCTTAGTATCAACATCAGCTTTCTCCTTTCTTTTTCTCCTTTGAAATGGCCTACTTTCCTTCCTAATATCTATGTACTCCTTATGTACATCACTACCATAATCATCCCCTCTCCCCCCTAAAGAAGTCACTTTCATCAGAATCAACACTATCTGCAGTTGATTTATCAGATCCATCTTCACTTGAGTAATCTTCACTTAAAGAAGATTTTGGATCTGAAAGAGCAGTTGTTGTGTATGGTGGATCAGCAATTAAATCTGCAGGAGAAGTTGTATTTGAAGGCGCATCAGTGTTTGGAGTAGTAGAAGCGTTGATTGAAGGAGAAACAACAGTGTTTGGAGTAGCAGCATCATTGATTGAAGGAGCAACAACAGTGTCTGGAGGAGGAGCAGAACCATTATAAGCAGCCCCTTTATTAAAAGCTGAACAAGATTCCTCCTCAGGCATATGCACATATACTTCCAAAACAGTCCCATGTTGTAAGGACTTACCAGTTGCTAAAAGAGCCTTGTCATTTTCAATATCTCCTAAAATGCCACAGTTAGGTGGCCGAATACTAAATTTATAAGTACCCTAATTCTTTAATATATTCCTTCAACTCAAAATAGTATTGGGTATCCACATCAACATCCAAATGTTCACACATTATCCCACCAACATATTTTGGTTCCCAATTTTCAAACTCTAAGACCCCACCATAATATAATCTTAAAGTGATTAAAGCAAACCCAATCATACCTATATGCAAACAAAGCAACAAAACAAATCGACAAAACAAAATTCAGCAGAATTCGACAAACAATAGATACTAGTATTAGAAAAATACTTATTTGCTAAAAATCAAAAGTTTTCACTGAATCCATGCATAATCAAATCTGCGAGGTTAACATACAGACAATAAACCTCAAATTTAATCTGTCAGTCACAAAATCGCAGTGGCTAAAAACATTTAAAAACCCTAAACTAACATAAAAGTTATTAAATGCAGTAAAGAACTAACCTTTGCTCTTGGATTGTGATGAATAAAAAGCTTAGCTTTCCAATCTGACCTTCAGTCGATACACGAAAAACCCTAGAATATTATTCTTGTTTAGACTTCCAATCTAACCTCCCTTTCCTTGAATCGAACCATTAAATATAGACTTTATACTTGGTTTCGATCTATTAGTATCCAATTGCAAGAGAACAAAGAATTTTTTTTATGTCTTCATGATTTGGTTAAGGATCAAAGAGTGTAGATAGTGTGAAGAGTGGGGAAATTTTTTGCGTCTCAGATAGTCGTATGTATTATGTTTTAATGAAGAGATTAAAAAAGATAAAAGGGGAATGGAATGGGGGGGCCATCGATTTATGATGCGCGTGTGTAACGACCCGACTGGTCGTTTTTCATTCTCGAACCACGTTCCCTTAAATAATCCTTTCCGCATTTGCTTTAGCTGAATTACGACTTGCGGGGGCTGTTGGTTCGGAAATTAGAAGAATTTCGGGCAAGAATAAGCTCATTCGCTTCATTTCATATCTTCAAAAAGGCCAAGTTTGACTTCGGTCAACTTTTTGGGAAAACAGACCCGGAATCGTGATCCGGCAATTTTTGCGGGTCCGTGGAAAAATATGGGACCTGGACGTGTGTCCGGAATCGAATTTCGAGGTCCCTAGCCCGAGTAATGGAATTTTTCGTAAAAATTGTTAAGTTAAGTTTCAAAGAATTAAATAAACTAAGAAATTATTGTTTTCATAGGTATCGGGGTCGGATTTTGATTCTGACACTTGGTACGAGTCCGAAATATCATATAAGACTTACCCATAAAAGTTGACGTCTATCCGAGTAGTTTAAGGGCGTTTTGACCCGTTGGTAGGAAATTAAGAACTTGAAGTTCATTAGATTTGATTAATTGGTTTAGGGGTCCCATTCCGTGATTTAATAATGTTTTGGGTGTTTCGGAGGTTCGACTAGGTCGGCCTCATGATTTTAGACTTGTCGGTATGTTCGGGCGGGGCTCGGGAGCCCCGAGCGTCTAATGGTCGAGGTTCGAGCGAAGCTAGAAATTGAAAAGGGGCAACATCTGCTGCTTTTGTCATAACCGCTTCTGCGGCTCTTGGACCACATAAGCGAGACCGCAGAAGCGGTCCTGTTATCGCAGAAGCGGAAGGAGCCAGGCCCAGGGGAAACCGCAGAAGCGGTAGGCCCAAACCGCAGATGCGGTTCTATTTCCGGTTATGCGGACTCGCAGAAGCGAGTTCTGGACCGCAGAAGCGGCCCAGTCTCTTTGGCCCATTACCGCAGAAGCGGTTCTATTTCCGTTTATGCGGACTTGCAGAAGCGAGTTCTGGACCGCAGAAGCCCCAGTCCCTTTGGCCCATTTTCCGCAAAAGCAGTCCTATGTCCGCTGAAGCGAAACCCGCAGAAGCGGGATTTCTTCCGCAGAAGCAGAAATCACAGTGGGTCAGTGTATCATTTAATTCGATCTTAAGCCCATTTCCCCAATATCTCTCTCAAATCTAGGGCGATTTTGGTGATTCAAAAAGGAGAGTTTCAGCATAACATTTTGAGGTAAGTAATCCCTACTCATTTTTAGTTCAAATACATAAACATACGGTAGATTTAACACTAAGGATTGGGTAAAATCAAGGCATTGGGGCTAGACCTAGGGTTTTAGAAAAACTATGATTTAACCACCTAATTAGTTGCGTTATGAACTAAAATTTACATATTGGTAATCCTTAGGTTATAGAGAATAATTTTCCTTGGAAAATCTTGGACTTTGGGCACGTGGGCCCGAGGTCGGAATTTAGTAAACTTGCAGGAAAGGTTGGGAAATCATTTAATTTGCTAGAATTCAACCTTGTGAGCAAGTATTGATTAGTTCTTGCCTTATTTAAACTAGTTGGTGCTTGTTCGGCTTCGAATTGAGCTTGGAGCCTAGTCTTGTGGTTGAAGGCGCGCTTCGGAGCGAGGTGAGTCTCCTTTCTAACCTTGTAAGAGGGAATTGTCCCCTAGGTTTCATGTTGAGTATTTGTTGCTAAATGTGGGAACTACGCACGCGTTATGGGACGAGAGCCCGTGCGTAGCGGCTACTATATTAGATGTCCGGAGCTTAGGACCTATATCATGCCTATTAAATATGTTCTTGTGGTACATTGTTGACTTGAACACCTAGCATTTATTAGAGACTTAAAAAGGAGAATATGAGTTTATTTCTATAAATTGAATTGTGTTGATTTGATATCTTGCCTACTTACGTGTCATTTGATGTTAACTTGATATATATATTATCATTAATTGTGGATCGGGCCGATCGCCTCGGTATGAATAGATGCATCTATAGGCGCGTCTTCGACCCTCGGCAAGTGCACATTTATTTATGTTGGTTTGGGCAATCGCCTCGGTATTATGTGTGCATGTTAATTGTGGAAGAGCTTATATATATGCTTCATTTTGCCACTGTTTCACTTGATAAATGATAAATTTGATGTGAAGTAATCTGGACTTACACTACGTGCTATAACCTGCCATTACTTGTAAATTCTTTGTTTAGTCATGCTATATTCACACTTGTGGATTTATATATATATTAATTGACCTTAGTAATACCGGGTTTTATGATTAGCCGAAGGAGTCCTTTTCCAGTATTTATGATTTTCTGTCTATTTTGATTCAGACTGTAGGACAGTATTTTGTATATTTTTGTTTATACTCTACTGGTAGCCGCCCGTAGCTAGTGATACCGGGTTTTTGCACACACTATACAAAACAATTATTTTGGGGTTGTATGACTATATCAGCACGGTATGATCTTGCTAATTTCTTTTATTTACTTGAAAACACTTGTATATTTGATTGGCTAATTAATAATCGAGACTTAATCAAAACTTCCGCAGTTAGCTGGCCTACCTGTGGTGTGAGGCGCCATCATGACCTAGTTAGGCAAAATGGGTCGTGACAACATGGTATCAGAGCACTAGGTTCACGTAGGTCTCACAAGTTACGGGCAAACCTAATAGAGTCTTGTAGATTGGTACGGAAACATTTGTATTTATCTTCGAGAGACTATAGGGTGTTAGGAAAGACTACTCTTTATTCATTCTTCATCGTGCAAGGGTCAGTGTACTAAGTTTCCTTTTTTATTCTCTCATAGATGGTGAGGACCCGTACCGCCGACGTTCCGGACCCGGGAGGAGCTGCTCCCCCCGTTGCCAGAGGCCGAGGTAGAGGCCGGGGGAGGGCACCGACCCGTGGTACGAGACGAGGGCGTCTCAAAGCTATTCCTGATGCACCACCAGCAGACCCTGTGGGGGATCCCACTACTGAGGAGCAGGGCGAGGCGCCCGAGCTGTACCTACTCCGGCAGATTTCATGACAGCGCCGGGATTCCAGGAGGTCATGGGCCGTATGCTTCGGTTCATGGACACTATGACTCAGGATGGTTTATTTCCAGCAGATCCAGCAGCTTCGCAGGCAGGAGGGGGAGCACAAACCCCTACTGCTCAGGCTCTAGTTCAGGCAGCAACAGTATATCATACTCCGGGTGCCCAACCTGCAGAGGGGGTTCAGCCAGTTGTTGCGGCTGTACCCCAGCCTAGGCTAGCTGGGGAGTACGATCCGCAGAAGCTACTAGACAGATGGACCAGACTTCACCCCCAGTCTTCGGAAGCGAGCGCCATGAAGACGCTCAGGATTTCATTGACAGGTGCAAGGATAGACTGCACGCTATGAGGATATTGGAGTCACATGGAGTTGACTTTAATACTTTTCAGCTTGAGGGCACAGTCCGCAGATGGTGGCAGTCTTATATTCTTGGCAGGCCTACCAGTTCACCTCCCATCACTTGGGGTCAGTTTGTGCAGTTGTTTCTGGACAGGTATATTCCACCCTCTGAGAGGGAGGAGCTGCGTTATCAGTTTGAGCACCTTGAGCAGGGTCAGATGTCTGTGACCGACTATGAGGCGAGGTTTTTTGAGTTATCACGTCATGCACTCGTGATACTTCCGACAGATGCAGAGAGAGTGCGGAGGTTTGTTGCTGGATTGCAGCCCAGTATTCGATCGGGGATGGCCCGGGAGGTAGAGATGGGTACAGAGCATCAGCTTGTGGTCGAGATTGTTCTCCGGATTGAGGGTTATCGTTAGAGGGGTAGGGAGCAGATGCAACAGGACAAGAGAGCTAGATTCCTTGGAGAGTTCATAGGTGCCCCAGCTAGGGGTAGAGGTCAGTTTAGGAGGGGATAGCCCAGTAGGCCCCCATCTTTAGCACCACCACCTCCCGCCCAGGGTGCTCCAGCACGCCCCTATTTCAGCGCCATTCCAGAGAGTTCCTACCGCCCGCCAGCTATTCAGGGTTCTACCAGTGGGTATTCAGGTCCTGGGGGTTCTTCTGGTCCCTACTTCAGTGCTATGCCAGAGACTTCATATCATCCCTCGGCTATCCAGGCTCCTCCCACGGGATCCATGAGCCACCAGGGACAGTCATCAGGACAGCAGGCTGCCGCGCCATGTTGCTTTGAGTGTGGAAATCCAGGCCACATGAGGAGATCTTGCCTCAGGCTTAGGGGCAAGGCAGTACAGCAGGGGCAACAGCCCACGACTCCAGCACTAGCAGCCCAGTCATCTAGAGGTGGAGGGCAGAGTGGTAGAGGCCGATCCAGAGGTGGAGGCCAGATAGGGATAGGTCAGCCAGATAGGGACAGGTCAGCCAGCTACTCATCAGTCAGGAGGAGGCCAGACAATCAGTGCTCCAGCTAGATTCTACGCTCTCCCGGCTAGGCCGGATGCATTAGCCTCAGACGCCATCATCATAGGTATTATTTCCGTCAGTGGCAGAGATGCATCGGTATTATTTGATCCAGGGTCCATTTATTCATATGTATCATCTCTATTTGCTCGTTACCTGGCCATTTCTCCTAAACCCTTGGGTGTTCCTATTCATGTGTCCACTTCTGTTGGCGATTCTATGGTTGTGAACCGAGTCTACCGGTCTTGTGCGGTTACTTTCTGTGGTTTTGAGACTAGGACAGATCTCCTGTTGCTTGATATGATGGACTTTGAGGTTATCCTGGGCATGGATTGGCTATCTTCTCATCACGTCGTTCTAGATTGCCATTCCAAGACTGTTTCTCTAGTGATGCCAGGGTTGTCGAGACTGGAGTGGAGGGGCTCCACTGTAGATACACCTAGTAGGGTTATTTCCTTCCTGAAGGCTCAACTCATGGTTGAGAAGGGGTGTTTGGCCTACTTAGCTTATGTTCGACCTACCACTATAGAGTCTCCGACGATTGATTAAGTACCAGTAGTCCAAGAGTTCGCTGATGTTTTTCCTTCTAATCTTCCTGGCATGCCTCCAGATCGTGACATTGATTTCTGTATTGACTTGGATCCAGGCACTCACCCTATATCTATCCTGCCATATCGTATGTCTCCTAGGGAGCTGAAGGAGTTGAAGTAGCAGTTGGAGGAGTTGCTAGCTAAGGGATTTGTTAGGCCCAGCGTATCGCCTTGGGGTGTGCCAGTACTATTCGTAAAGAAGAAGGATGGGACTATGCGGATGTGCATTGATTACCGCCAGTTGAACAAAGTCACCATCCAAAACAAGTATCCATTGCCCCGCATTGATGATTTGTTCGACCAGTTGCAGGGTGCTAGGGTGTTCTCTAAGATCGACCTGAGATCGGGGTATCATCAGTTGAGGATTCGGGATTCAGATGTTCCGAAGACCGCATTCCGGATGAGATATGGCCATTATGAGTTCATGGTGATGCCATTCGGCTTGTCTAATGCTCCAGCGGCGTTTATGGATTTGATAAACAGAGTGTTCAGGCCCTATATTGATTATTTCGTCATTGTTTTCATTGATGACATCTTGGTATATTCACGTAGTTTAGGGGAGCACGAGCATCACTTGAGGGTAGTGCTCCAGACCTTGCGAGAGCAGAAGCTTTATGCTAAGTTCTCCAAGTGTGAGTTTTGGCTAGAGTCAGTGGCATTCTTGGGGCATATCGTGTCAGGAGAGGGCATTAAGGTGGCCACGCCCTACTTCAGTGACCGAGATCAGGAGCTTCCTGGGGTTAGCAGGATATTAACGGCGATTTGTTCAGGGCTTCTCATCCATTGCATCACCTCTGACTAGATTGACCCAAAAGGGGGGGCCCCATTCTGTTGGTCCGATGATTGTGAGGAGAGCTTTCAGAAGCTCAAGACGACTTTGACTACGGCACTAGTTCTTGTATTGCCTTCCGGTTCAGGGACTTATACGGTATATTGCGATGCTTCTCGCGTTGGCTTGGGGTGTGTATTGATGCAGGAGGGGCGAGTTATTGCATATGCCTCTCGTCAGCTGAAGATTCATGAGAAGAATTATCCTGTGCACGATCTAGAGTTGGCGGCGATTGTTCATGGTCTTAAGATATGGAGACATTATTTATATGGGGTGTCATGTGAGGTGTATACAGACCATCGCAGCTTGCAGCATTTGTTCAAGCAGAGGGACCTTAATTTGAGACAG
>MU681305.1:44343-91722 GCA_026770625.1 Nicotiana glauca
GCTCAGGTCCAAGAGGGTTTCTGTAGTGAGAGTCCAGTGGAAGGGCCAACCAGTCGAGGAGGCGACCTGGGAGTCCGAGGAGGACATGCGGAGCCTATATCCTCACTTATTCAGCAGTCCAGGTACCTTTCTATATCCGTTCGCGGACGAACGTTTGTTTAAGAGGTGGAGGATGTAACGACCCGACTGGTCGTTTTGCATTCTCGAATCCCGTTCCCTTAAATAATCCTTTCCGCATTTGCTTTAGCTGAAATACGACTTGCGGGGCGGGTGGTTCGGAAGTTAGAAGAATTTCGGGGAAGAGTAAGCTCATTCGCTTCATTTCATATCTTCAAAAGGCTAAGTTTGACTTCGGTTAACATTTTGGGAAAACGGACCCGGAATTGGGTTCCGGCAATTTCTGAGGGTCCGTGGAAAAATATGGGACCTGGGCGTGTATCCGGAATCGAATTTCGAGGTCCCTAGCCCGAGTAATAGAATTTTTTGTAAAAATTGTTAAGTTAAGTTTCAAAGAATTAAATAAAATAAGAAATTATTGTTTTCATAGGTATCGGGGTCGGATTTCGATTCCGACACTTGGTACGAGTTCGAAATATCATATAAGACTTACCCATAAAATTTAACGTCAATCCGAGTAGCTTAAGGGCGTTTTGACCCGTTGGTAGGAAATTAAGAACTTGAAGTTTATTAGATTTGATTAATTGGTTTTGGGGTCCCATTCCGTGATTTAATAATTTTTTGGGTGTTCCGGAGGTTCGACTAGGCCCGCCTCGTGATTTCAGACTTGTCGGTATGTTCAGGCAGGGCTCGGGAGCCCCGAGCGTCTAATGGTCGAGGTTCGAGCGAAGCTAGAAATTGAAAAGGGGCAACATCTGCTGCTTCTGTCGTAACCGCTTCTGCGGCTCTTGGACCGCAGAAGCGGTCCTGTGATCGCAGAAGAGGAAGGGGCCAGGCCCAGGGGAAACCGCAGAAGTGAACCACAAGACCGCAAAAGCGATAGGCCCAAACCACAGAAGCGGTTTTATTTCCACTTATGCGGACTCGCAGAAGCGAATTCTGGACCGCAGAAGCGGCCCAGTCTCTTTGGCCCATTACTGCAAAAGCGATTCTATTTTCGCTTATGCGGACTCGCAGAAGTGAGTTCTGGACCGCAGAAGCGGCCCAGTCCCTTTGGCACATTTTCCGCAAAAGCTGTCCTATGTCCGCTGAAGTGGAACCCGCTGAAGAGGGATTTCTTCCGCAGAAGCGGAAATCACAGGGGGTCAGTGTATCATTTAATTCGATCTTAAGCCCATTTCCCCCATATCTCTCTCAAATCTAGGGCGATTTTGGTGATTCAAAAAGGGGAGTTTCAGCATAACATTTTGAGCTAAGTAATACACACTCATTTTTAGTTCAAATACATAAACATAGGGTAGATTTAACACCAAGGATTGGGTAAAATCAAGGGATTTGGGCTAGACCTAGGGTTTTAGAANCGGAAAATCTCAGACTTTGGGCACGTGGGCCCGGGGTCAGAATTTAGTAAACTTGCGGGAAAGGTTGGGAAATCATTGAATTAGCTAGAATTCAACCTTGTGAGCAATTATTGATTAGTTCTTGCCTTATTTAAACTAGTTGGTGGTTGTTCGGCTTCTAATTGAGCTTGGAGCCTAGTCTTGTGGTTGAAGGCGTGCTTCAGAGCGAGGTGAGTCTCCTTTCTAACCTTATAAGAGGGAATTGTCCCCCTACGTTTCGTGTTGAGTATTTGTTGCTAAATGCGGGGACCACGCACGCGTTATGGGATGAGAGCTCGTGCGTAGCGGCTACTATATTAGATGTCCGGGTGGCTTAGGTCCTATATCATGCCTATTAAATATGCTCTTGTGGTACATTGTTGACTTGAACACCTAGCATTTATTAGAGACATAAAAAGGAGAATATGAGTTTATTTCTATAAATTGAATTGTGTTGATTTGATATCTTGCCTACTTATGTGTCATTTGATATGAACTTGATATATATATTATCCTTAATTGTGGATCGGGCCGATCACCTCGGTATGAATAGATGCATCTATAGGCGCGCCGTCGACTCTCGGCAAGTGCACATTTATTTATGTTGGTTCAGGCCGTCGCCTCGGTATTATGTGCACATGTTAATTGTGGAAGAGCTTATATATATGCTTCATTTTGCCACTGTTTCACTTGATAAATGATAAATTTGATGTGAAGTAATCTGGACTTACACTACGTGCTATAACCTGCCATTACTTGTAAATTCTTTGTTTAGTCATGCTATATTCTCACTTGTGTATTTATATATATATTAATTGACTTTAGTAAGTATCGAGCCGACCTCTCGTCTCTACTTCTTCGAGATTAGACAGAATACTTACTGAGTACACGTTGTTTACGTACTCAGGCTACGCTTCTGTAGTTAAATGTACAGGGTTTGAGGCAGGTGGATCCGAACATCACTCGGGTGCATATTAGTGAGCACTTTCTGGGACTTCTACGGTGAGCTACCTTCTCCCTCATGCCGATTCGCAGCCGAAGGAGTCATTTTCCTGTATTTATGATTTTCTGTCTATTTTGATTCAGACAGTAGGAGAGTGTTTTGTATATTTTTGTTTATACTCTACTGGTCGCCCGTAGCTAGTGACACCGGGTTCTACCACACACTGTACAGAATAATTATTTTGGGGTTGTATGACTATATCAGCACGGTATGATCTTGCTAGTTTCTTTTATTTACTTGAAAACACTAGTATATTTGATTGGCTAATTAATAATCGAGACTTAATCAAAACTTCCGCAGTTGGCTGACCTAACTGTGGTAGGCGCCATCATGACCTAGTTAGGCAAAATGGGTCGTGACATCGTGTCTACACCGCATATATTTTAACTAGGGTTCCAGCCCAGCTCAGCATAAAAGGTCCAAATAATTAAGGTAAAAAATAGTTTAGGGGGATATTAGAAATCCCGTAACGAAAAAGTGTGTAGTAGGAACTTTGGGTATAAGTTAGGGGGGTAATTATGCATTTTTCCTAAAACTTATTACAAAATTTATATTTGATAGTTTATGAGCAAATAAATTTTTTTAAATCATATTTTATTTGCTCATGAGAGTGCTAAAATTTGTACTTTTTCCTATTCATGCCTTCGTAATCATACAAGTAAGCGAGATCGACATATATAAGTGTCCTTATAAGATTTCTTGTTCTACCTAAGATTTCTTTCAAAAATATTTAATTTATGCGCGACTAATTACACTAAAGACAATATTTTTTTTGTTGATATCCCAAGTTTTAAATATTCAATTACTCCATATAAATTTATTCAATAAATTATATTTTAAAAGACAAAATATTATATTTTAGTTTTGGATATTTGTGTATGCAAAATCATTAGTGTTTTTGACTCTTATCAATCACTTTTTCTGTCTCATATATGCTTAATTATGTTTTTTCTTTAATTATCGAGCGTAGATTTTAAATATTATACCAAAATATTGATGAATAAAAAAAAACTATTTTAGTAGAAAAATAGTTTAAATATAACATGAAAATGCAGTAGGCTTAAAATTGAAAGTTCTTCGAAAGATCAACATATATAAGCGCAAGTGTTTTAAATTAAGACTTTTTGATCACTTATTCGAGAAGCGCTTGCATATATTTATAGTTTTGTTACATACTCCAAAAGGAAATAATTATATAATGTAAATATAAATTGATTTTAAAACCCTAAATTTTAGGATTTTGTACACAATTTAAATAAGGAAAGATAATTTTTAAGTCATATATATATTAGGAAAATAACTAAAATGACTATTTTGTTCAGCGTGAACTCTATTTTTTAAAGAGAAAAAAAAGGAACGATTTTTTGCTAAGAGATTTCATGCTTACAATATAGTATAGACAAGTAGGATCTTTCTTGTGACATATTAAGTATTTTACTTTTGCATATCTCATGCTCATTATCTTAGTAAAACACACAGATTTTACATTATTCAAGTTTATTTAAAAGTAATACGACTTCACTGAAGCAATTCACTTATCACTTGAGTACAGTGGCGGACCCAAAATTTTATACAAGCGGGTCCAATCAAAGAGCATAGTAGCCACTTGTATAAGTGACACTGGTTAATGGAATTTGCTCACTACTTAGTTTTTTTTTATCACGTGACCTCAAAATAAAGTCATTGATGCTATTTTATAATCAAAGATGAGAATGTTTTTTTTAAAACTATTTACTTTATTTTTTGAAATTCTATCTATATATAAAAACGAATTTTACTTCAATAAATTTGTACATTTATTAATTTTAACAGCACAACAAAAATTTAACCAACTTAAAAATCTTATAACTCTAAGAAATTTAACATAATAATTATTTACAAAGAAAAAAGTAGAAAAAGGAGTGATAAACTAAACTAATTTATAGACTTTTAAAGTATAAGAGTAAACACCAAATAAAAAATTTCATAGAACAAAGTAACAACATCGCATACCCACACCATGAATCAAACACCATCCCAATTCCAACATCAACAGCAACAGAGCGTGGAACCACCAATATAGGATCTATGCAAATAGACAAAAACAGCCTACTTCCTCAACCAAAAACTTTCCTCCAAACCCTACTAGTAGATAAGCATTTTTTACCTAATCCGGACAACCTCAATACCACATTCCCTAATGCTATCTTAACTGACGAACTCATCCTACAGGCGGACAACGATGATATGTTCATTCCAATCAGTGCAAATGATAAATCGCGTTTATATGAGCCTTGAAAATATTCAGTTATCATTAAGCTCTTTGGACGCAATATTGCGCATCATATATTGCGTAACAAGCTAATTGATCTTTGGAAGCCTACTGAAGAACTTCCTTTAATTGACCTAGGATCTGAATTCTTCCTTATAAAATTTACAAAGGAAGAGAATATGATCAAAGCACTTCAAGGAGGTCCCCGGTTCATCCTGAATCATTTTCTAACTGTCCGTAGGTGGAAACCAAAATTTATCACATCTTCTACCCAATTCACATACTCAGCTTTGTGGATAAGGCTACCGGAGCTACCGACTGACTTTTATGATCTAGAGATTTTACAAAGAGTTGGCTCGAAAATGAGAAAGCTACTCAAGATAGATTCCTGCACTTTCTCAACTACTAGGGGCATATACGCAAAGGTCTGTATCGAGGTACCTATGGAAAAGCCTTTGAAAACACATATCAATATAGGACATCATAGACAAATAATACATTACGAAGGGTTAAACTTAATCTGCATGCTTTGTGGATGTTTTGGGCATACAAAACACTCTTGTATGTTCGCTGCTTCCACATCCCTGGAGGAACCATCACGACATAAGGAAACAAATATGGATAAACTGATAGAAGGTGACTGGAAAACTTTGGACTTTGCCAGAAAATCCATCAACAACAACAAGAACAACCACAAGAACCCCATCGCTTCAGTTCCCAGGGCGGTTGCAGAAGCAGGTCTTCCACGTCAGCAGCTTGGGCCAGGTAATTTTACAAACCCTACTATGCCTCACTTGGGCCATCCCACAGCGGATAAGGCATACACTACAAGTCCAATATGTTGAGTACTAACACATTTGATTTTCTCTCTACCTTGGACCTAAATAGAGACGGGCCAACTAGTATTGATTGTCCACCGATGCACTCGGCCCAAATAATAGGTGATGTTTTGAAAACTAACTTATCACATAATCACGCCCACTCTACTGACCAATCTATGCAAACTAGTGACCCAATTAAGTTTGTTATTCCACAATTTATTACTGACCTAAGTCTACCCAATTACCTTTCCCCCAGTCTAGAAACCACTACTATATCTTCGACCCAAAATCCTTTTCAGCAGAAAAGAATGCCACGTACTCTTCCAGTCCCCACCCAACACCAACCCTTAAAAGACAAATTTATCTTGCCTTCACACATGATAGACACGTCTCTACAGCCCCAAGGCCCTAACCAATTACTCCTGCATGCTACAGTAACACCAGATAACTTTGACCAAATTCACACTCCAACTACATGCAAACACAATCGTTACACTACATGTGAAAAACTGTATGAACATACTCCTCCTACTCACACGCTTCCTCCCGCATCACCATCTACTCCTAATAATCAACTTGAGATATATCAGGCTCTTTCTTCCTCACCAAAATTCAATTACACAAATACTCCTCTAAACAATTCCAAAGATGCAGAGACCAACTTTTTCGAACACAAGCCACTATATGATCATGGAGGAGAACATTCACAACAACCATTAGTTCTTCCATCTCCCAAGGCTGATTATGAAAATGCCACAATTACCTTACATCTCAACTCCGATGGTTTACACTTCTCAGCTGATGACAGTCGATTACCCATTCCAATCTTGGTTGGTAATGGGGCTCCAGGGCTATGCACTGATATTTACAATGGAGATGAACGGCCAGGAAGTAGTTCTTCTCATACAGAATCCTTCTCACCTTGCGGAGATTGTGACGGAGGGCATGCATCTAGGAATGGAAGCCTATACCCAAAATCAGTGGTTCACCACCCATACACCTCTCTAGTTAGAGACTCAAGCATCATCCCCAACTCTGCAATGGGACTCGCCAATGAACCCTATTCATCTGCATGGGAATCCAGTCATCAATATGATGCCATTTTACCCTCCACATCATATGGGTCAAATGTTCGCACCTTGGTTCCAGTACCTTCACTCGTTCAATCCACTCTCCTCATATGCCAGCCCACTAACTCCTCATGCTAACTCCAACTTGCAGGAGAGTCCCCCACAAACACCACCACCATCACCACATGCACTAGACAGTCCAACAAGGCAAGAGCTGTCCGAAACTCTCATGGAAATGAGGGAAACAAGGACAGAGTTCTGGTGGCTGAAGGGAATATTGCTTTACGACCTCAAAGAATAGTACGAAATTTTTTTTATCCTGAAATGTCCACCAGAACTCGAAGCATGCAGCCTCAACTTTCGTCTCACGACAAATCCACAAGTGGGGAAGTATGCCATGGTCATTCTTGCCACTCTTCATCAGCCTTCTCAAATAGTGAGTCTGGAGCGGATGACATCTCATGTCACACCACTGACTCCATTTACACTATGGAAAACCTATAACCCAAACTCTTATATGAATTTCCTAGTATGGAACTGTCGGGGATCCCATAATCCAGAGTTTATGCGTCACTTTAGGTCTTTGCTAGATAATTATCGGCCTGTGTTAGCAATTCTCTTTGAAACTCACATGAGTGATCACACCAGACTTCATGATGATTTTAACTTCACTCACATGTCGCAAGTTCCTGCTAATGGTTTGCTAGGTGGATTAGTGGTTTTATGAAAGGAAGAAGGAATCACGGTGACGAAGATGCGTACTTCTGATCAAGAAATACACTGCATGGTCCAGGTATACTCTAAATAACTAACCTTGGATGTTATCTTCTATTTATGCCAACCATCTTTCTAATTTTCGTAATAAATTTTGGGAAAATTTAATTAATATTCGAAATACTATAGGCTTGCCTTGGTTATTAGAGGGGGACTTTAATGAAATATTAGACTCTAAGGAAAAATTTGGTGGGCTGTCTATTAGTAATACTAGGGTAGATAAGTTCCTGAATTGTTTGAATTATTGTAAGCTTATTGATTTAGGCTTTCATGGTAGCCGTTTTACATGGACTAACAAACGTCGTCATGGGAATACTATTTTAGAAAGGCTACATCGCTTCTTAGAAAATTATGAATGGTTAAACTTATACCCAGAATCTGTAGTCAGGCATCTTCCCCATACTTTTTTGGACCACTGTCCGCTATTAATCACACTAGATCCCACCCCTCGGGTGCAATAAAAAAAATTTCGCTTTGAGACCATGTGGGCATCTCACCCACAATTCCCTGATGTGGTTAGGAATGTTTGGAGGCAGCCTCACTCCTTATTAGACACAACTAAATTATTCCAGGTAGTACTTATAACTTGGAATAAACAACAATTTGGGAATATATTCCAACAGAAACGAACGTTGTTAGCTAGGCTAGCAGGAATACAAGCCTCAGTTCACTACCCTACTAGTATATTCCTTCAAAATTTAGAAACGCAGCTTACTCTTCAATTCAGTAATATATTACATATAGAGGAGGAATTTTGGAAATTAAAATCACACATCAATTGGTTAAATGGAGGTGAGCAAATAATAAATTCTTCCACTTGTCTACTCTTCATAGACGTAGAAGAAATCAAATTTACGCTTTAAGAGATACTGTTGATAATTGGCTTACTAAAAAAAGTCAGTTAAATCAACATATCCTTCATTTTTACCAAACTCTCTTCACAACTGAACAACGAATTTTCTTTCAAAATTATAATGACTCAAATAGCTATCATCTCTCCGTTTATGAACATCAGCTTTTGGAAGCACCTCTGGATACTCAGGAAATTAAATGTGCTCTATTTAGTTTTAAACCCTACAAAGCACCTGGTCCGGATGGATTTCATTCGTTTCTCTACCAAAAATTTTGGTCTGAAGTTGGCAACAAAGTCACTTTTTTCTGTCAAAATATCTTTACCACTAAGAGCATTCCTCAGGAATTAAATCAAATATTTATTTGTTTGATTCCTAAGGTAAACAAATCCAGCAACTATCCAGCAATATCGCCCTATAATTCTACGCAATACTTTATACAAGTTAATTACTAAGCTCATTGTCAACCGGCTCAGGCCTGTCATCAATAAAATTATAGGCCCTACCCAAACTAGTTTCCAACAAGGCAAACGAGCTTCTGATAATGCGATTATAGTACAAGAAGTTTTAAATTACTTTAAAAAGGTTAAAGGAAAATTCTCCTATATGTTATTAAAACTAGACTTAGAAAAGGCTTTTGACAGACTAGAATGATTTTTTATCCGGTGAACTCTCCTTTACTTTAATGTTCCTCCATCTTTGGTTGCTTAATCATGTTTTGTGTCACAACATCTTCTATATGTATTCTGATCAATGGCACTAGGACGCAATATTTTACTCCGACAAGAGGAATCCGCCAGGGTGACCCTTTGTCCCCATATCTTTTATAATGTGTATGGAAATGCTCTCACGTAGCATATCCTTATCAGTATACTATTTACAATGGCAACTTGTTGGTATAACTAGGAAAGGACCATTACTATCACATCTGTTTTTCACAGATGACATTATCCTATTCTCTAAAATATCAACTAAGAGTTGTCATGAAATCATAGATGTGTTGGATCACTTCAATCATGCTTCAGGCCAAAAAATTAATTTTGATAAGTCTAAGGTTTATTTATCTAAAAACACTTCATCTATTAATAGAACTTATGTCACTCAGTCATTCCCTATTAAGGAAGGAACCTTATTTGAAAAATACTTAGGCTTCCCTATGTTTCAGGCTCGACCCACAAATAAAGTCTTCCAATTTCTATTAGACAATTTTAAGAATAGATTAGCAGGATGGACAACTAATTTTCTTACGATGACTGGTCGCACTACCCTTATTAAATCAACTCTCAATAATATTCCTAACCATATTATGCAGTATATTAAAATACCAAAGCATATCACTAATAACGCTAGCGGGCCTTGCTTGGAGACTTTTTAAGGCACCACAATCAATGTGGTCAAGCATCCTCATTAATAAATACCTTCTCAAAGGTAATATTACCAAGCATTCACATACTTGGGATAACATCTTAAAAGGTTGGCATCTATGCCAATCAGGCATTCAATGGAGGATAGGAGAAGGTAAGCTTATTAATGTTTGGAACGACCCTTGGCTAAGGCCGGGCACAACATTGAGATCAATGATTCAAGGACCATTAAATTAGGACCAAAATAAGTTAACAGTTGCTCAACTAATTACCGCATCTGGTTGGAATACAAACCTAATTGATTTTGATTTAGGCAAAAATATTACTCAATTGATAAATGCTACTTACGTTTCTCAATTTTAACACAATGGGGAATTGATTTATTGGGGATTAACACAATGGGGAAATTTCACTGTCCGCTCATTGTATAATACCCTGGATTTAGAAGATCAAAAAGAAACTAATCAGTCTCCAATTTTTTATGGATTTGGAAGCTGCCTATCCATCCAAAACTCAAGACTTTTATTTGGCTTTTATGCCATAACAGGTTACCAACATGCCTCTATTTAAAACATTTAACTATCATTCAGGATGCTACTTGCTTCTACTGTCAAAAGGAAGATGAATCACTTAAACACATTTTCTTAGTCTGTGATAATGCTAAACAATTCTGGAATGATTTAGGACTACTGAATGTTATCCACCATATAACAAGCTCTTCATGTACACATACCTAGGTTCATAATCTGATTAATCATAAGACCTTTCAGCTTCCCTTTAATATCAACCCTACCACATATCTACCACTAAGCTTATGGAACATCTGGAATACTCGTAACAAAAACCTTCATAATAAACTCAGGATTAAGATCCTTCCAAAAATAGTTACTCACAAGCCGCTAAATTTTGTTATTTAACATCCTACAATCATAAGTCAAGTGCCAAATCTAAACTGATAAAAGATGTTAAATGGAATCCACCTAAGGAACATTGCTACAAGTTAAATACAGATGGTGCTTATTCAGAACACAAAGCAGGGATAGGAGGAGTCATTAGGAATTCCAAAGCTGACTGGATCATGGGCTTTGCGGGTGCTGCACCATGTCATTCTACCATCTTTTCAGAGCTCTATGCCCTAGAAAAAGGCCTCAGATATGCCTATGAAAGGAATCTCACACCCCTTGAAGTGGAAGTGGATGCAAAGGACATTATCTGTTTGCTACATACTAAAAATTTTGCTCTTTCTAACATAATTGATGATTGTAGGTACTATCTGGACCACCTAGGTAATCCTGCTGTCAAACATGTGTACAGAGGGCAGAATATGATAGCTGATCAACTAGCTAAGGCGGGCCACAATTTTGGTAACGTTCGAACGCCAAGGGTGTTTGAAGTTGCTCCTGTTTTGGTTGCACCACATTTTGAAAATGATAAAGCCTGCATGCTTCAAAGTTACTTAGGACACTAACAGACTTGGCATAGCTACAGTGGCAACAATCCTCAAATCTCCTATGATGTAATTACTTGTCATGATGATAATTCCAATAGGATGACCATGACAACTGTAAATACTAGTATTACCTTAACGCTTGCTAATCCCATAAATGTTTGTAATAGGGAGCCAGTTAAGCCCCAATCCTCTGTACGCATTTTCTAATCAGTAATATATATTATCTTTTTTACCAAAAAAAACAATTCTAACATACATAAATTAAACTATATTAAATTAAAAAATTACAAATAATCTCAACAAAGTGGAACATAAAATGCAATGAGGAAAAGATCTAGGTTCGACACTTCAGCGAGGTTCGAACTTCTAACCTACACCCACATTATGAACCCTCTTTACCATTGCTTTGTAGCTTCAATTTGTTTCAAGTTGATTCATGTCTTGTAATATTATCTTCTTTCATAATTTTCTGATAAAATTAGCAAGTAAAATAAGCTTTTTCGATGAAATGGGTTCAACTGAACCCCTTGTTGTAAGGTGGGTCTGCCCTTGCTTGAGTAGTAGTAAGAAACCTAAAGAAAATCCGAGGTTTTTTGAGGAACAAAGATGAATGTAATCTCTATAATAATATCTTTTAGCATAAATAATATTTCTATAATAAAAAATTTAAATAGGGTGGCCCACCGTAGTAGTGAAGAGTCGTGGACTAAGTAGGGGAGAAATTAAAAAATAACCAGATTTATAAGTGGTCATTAAAAAATAGTCATAGTTTCAAAAGTAATCGAAATTTAGCCATTTTTCATGTAAAGATAAATCTGAACGAAATCACTGTTCAAAATCTGGAAAATACTCCAACATAATATATTGGAACTCCAGTATAATATACTGGATTTTCAGCATAATATACTGGAGTTCCAGTGTAATATACAGGTCTAGCACAATAAGCTGGAAGTTCATACACAGCTGCTCCAATTTCTAGTATATTATGCTTGAACTTTCCACGTGTTAGAGTTATAGCATAATAAGCTGGAAGTTTATACACAGGTATACCGATCTCCAATATATTATGTTAGAACTTTTTGTGTCAGTAAAATAATGGCTATTTTTCAATTATTTTACAAACGCTGGCTATTTTTTATAGACAAGTCCAAAAACTGATTAGCCCGTACTATTTGACCGATACGCCCCTTCCCCGTTGCAAATTAATAGGCCTGGGACCAACCCATTAAAGTTGGGGCTGACTTTTGTACTAGACCATGGTCCATGGCCTACTGAAAAGTGGCCCGCTACGGCCCACAAATTGAGAGGGCATTTAATATTTTAAACGAGTTGGAAGGGAAATAAGGGAAACTACCAGCTATGTCCATTTATAAGTAATTTATTACGAAAGTTCACCATTTTATAAATAAAAAAATACTAATATTAGCCAAATGTTACTAATATTAGATATTTGTAGCCAAAAGAACGTCAAATTTTTGCTTTCTTTTTTAGTGAGTATTATTAGAATAGATTGAGTACATCTTAAGGAGTTTGAATCTCAATTTTGGAATAATTTGGTGCAATTCTGAGGTGGTTTGAATATAAAATTTGTAGTAAAAGATGAGCATGACAAAAAAGATATGTGTATCACATATCTATCATATTTGTATCAAATGTCTATCACATATATATCCATGTATACCTGTGTATGATACATGCTTGATACATATTTGATATATGTGTCGCAAAAGTATTTTTGAACTTGATTTTAACTACGAATTTTGATATCAAATCAGTCCAAATAACTTCCAATCTTCCTCAAATTTGTATATTGACTCATATAAATGTTTTTAATGAATTTTGACCATACGCATTGAAAATAGATCCTTTTTTGCCTAGATTTTTGAAATTTTATATTTTTTTAGTTCATCACCTTGTTTGCTACCTCATCTATGAATTTCCTTTCCGTATTATTGATCACGCTTAAAAATATGGAAGTAAATCTTTGTGTATGATTCTTGAAGAGAAAGAACATTATTTATTTGAATTTTCAATTTTTATATATGCTTGGATAGTTTTGATAAATCTATAATTAATGACTAGAGGTTGGTAATATTTTTGATAAGGTTTAAAATTAGCAACAACAAAAAAACGAAATAAAAGAATATATAAGATTACGTCTAATCTACTCTCTTATTATGCTTAGTCTTAGCTTTTGAACATTGCTCTCCATCTTGCCATCAGAAAGGCTAAGTTCTTAGCCAGACTTGTAATCCACTTTAATTTTATTTGCTAATCTTATTTCTATTGTTATTATTTAATATTTTTGGGTCAAAACGGATTCGATCTCATGCTAGGCCAGATCGTTTCCCTTTACTGCCGCAATGTAGGTCGTGATGTGCTCCTATGGATCCGTATTCCCATCATACTTATTATGCATCTTAAAACTCTTTAGGATCAACTTCGGTGCCGCATTTGGTTTAAACGACAACTGCATATACTTGTTTGAATTTGGACCCTTTATCACCGACAGCGCGCTTCGGATCTGATCCATCCGAGCATGAAACTCCTTCGCATTCTGATCCCTTCGTAGATGAATCTCTTGAGCTCGGTTTTGAAGAAGTCATTTAAGTTGTTCTTACCAGATCCACTACCCGTCCCTCCGGCCTCATCGAAATCGACCTCTTCCCTTGGAGTGTTGTTATCGGTTATTTGAGCCGTTTGATTTACGGGAACACTGGGAGGAATCAGAGCCCTTCCATTAGCATTACTAGAGGCACCCGATAACGCATGCTTCAATTCCGTGATTACACGATCTTGCCTTGAGAGGTGATCCATAATCACTTTTTGTTGTTCTCTCAAAATTTTGACTGTTTCAACAACGTGCTAATCCTCCACATCATCTAGAGTTGGGCCACCACGTGTCGAGGATACTGGCCTTCGCTTATTGGTGTTGTCTCATCTCCTTCATTGCGGGTTGCGCTAGTTGAATCATCACACTGAAACTCATCCTCCCGCTCATTGTATGTTCCAACATTGTAGACGTAGTTGACATAATTAGCTGTCATTTCTGATTTTTTTACTAAGAAAAGAATCAAAACTTGTTAGTAACAAACGAATGGATCAAAGCAATTACACAACTTTCTACGCCCCAAGATGGGCGCCAAACTGTTTACCCGTAAAACGGTACAATTGAATTTATAGTATGATTTATATACAAGTAAATCAATTTGACCCAAAAAATATTTAATAAATAAGAGCAGAAATAAGATTATCAAGTGAAATTGAAGAAAAGTACAAGCCTGATTAAAAACTCAGCCTTTCTGTCACGACCTGAATTCCCCACCGTCGGGACCGTGATGACACCTAACATTGAACCCGCTAGGCAAGCCAACATTACTGATTATTTCACTTTTACCTTTTATCTTTTAGCAATTTATCAGTTAATATAAGAATACCAACTGAAGACAAAATGCGGAAGAATAGAACTTAACAGATTATCTTAATACAAATACGAATCTGGAATAAAACTCCACCCAGAACTGGTGTCACAATTTCACGGACTGTCTACGAATACTACATATAGTGGTCTGAATAAGGAAATGCAATCTGTCTTAGAAATAGATAAAATAAAAATAGAAGCAGTATAATAGGGGACGCCAAGACCTGCGGACGCCTGCAAGACTACCTCGGGTCTCCACTAGTCTGAAAGGAACAACCTTGAACTATGATCTGTACGGTCAATAATAACCTTAACAGAAATAAAAGTCAAAAGCAATAACTGATATGGCGTGCATCCTGATCCCGCCATATAAACAATAACAATATCAATGTTCTAACAATAACGGTATCAATAACCTCCCTTATTCCTCCTTATTATAGCGCGCAACCCGATCCCACCTGTCCTCCCTTATTACTCCTCAACACATATCATCCTTATTCCTCCTGTTGCTGCATGCAACCCAATCCTACCTGTCCAACCTCATTACTCCTTGTTGCGGTGTGCAACCCGATCCCACAAGACAATCGCAATCCTCCCTTATTTCTCATGTTGCGGCGTGCAACCCGATCTCAACTGTATATATCAACACCAACCACAAATAATAAACACAAGGTGCTTCACAAGTTAACTCAATTTCCACAATTCTCATACTCCAACTACACAATATAGCTAAGGTTATGAAACTTCACTTATGAAACCAAATCAGTGAGACCAATCAACGTGCACCATAAGACACCAATGAATCCATATATACCAACGGGGTAATAAAATGAAGCTACAAAACCATTAATACCCCAACAGAAACATCAACAACTAACATGTAATAATTAAACAACTCAACGAAGAGAACACAGTTAACATGAAGCAATTAGACATGGAACATTTGTGATCAAATAACAATTAAGGCATGGAAGCATGTATGATCAATTAGCAATTAAGGCATGGAAACATGTATGATCAAGTAGCAAATAAGACAAAAAATGATATAATAGGAACGGGGAGGGGAAAATCTAAAAATGAAAATTTGGTGGCGCATAGGTACTCTTCACCACACCTATACGCCACACACATAATATTTCATTTAGCACATAAGTAGGAAATTCCTATTCCCTCAAGTCAAGGTTAAACCAAATTCTTACCTCAAGTTAACGGACAATTCAACGCTCAACCACCATTTCCCCTCTCAATTCCACCACCAATTCACTCGTATATAGCCATAATTAATTCAATAACATCAATAAATGCTAATTAAACCAATTCAAATGCATGAATATTAATTTCTCAATGTTTTCCCCAAAAAGTCAAAACCCGACCCCGGGTCTGCTTGGTCAAAACTCGAAGTTCGAATCAAAACCCGATTACCCATTCACCCACGAACTCAAATATGCAATTAGTTTTGAAATCCAACCTCAAATTGAGGTCAAAATCTCCAAAATTCGAAAATCCTAATTTCTACCCAAGAACACCCAATTTCCCATGAAAAAACCCTAGATGTTGAAATGAAATCATGTAAACAGATGAAATAGAATGAAAAAATTGAGTTAGAAATTGTTTACCTATGATTTGGGGAAGAACTCTCTTCAAGAAAATCGCCTATGGGAGTTTAAGGTTTGAAATTTGGAGAAGTGAAGTTAAAATCCCATTCAAATGAAGTTTTGATTAGCTGCAGATGTCGCATTTGCGACAGGATTGCGAAGCTCGCAATTGCGAGACAGGCTTCGTAAATACGAACCTGCTGCTGGCGCAATTGCGAGCAATATGTCGCATTGCAAAGGTTTGACTCATATTGACTTCGCAAATGCGAAGGAGAAGTTCGCAATTGCGAACAAGTGCTGGCCAGGGCAGTCATCGCAATTGCGATAAGGCCCCTCGCAATTACCAAGCCTGACAGGCTCGTACTTGCGAGATCACAGCCCGGAAAAAATACCAGATGCAAATCTGAAGTTTTCTAAGTCCAAACTCACTCCGTGGCCCATCCAAAACTGACCCAAACCATCGGGGCTCCAAACCAAACATGCATACAAGACTAAAAATATCATACGGACTTGCTCGTGCTATCAAATCACCAAAATAATATCAACTACTACGAATTTAACCTCAAATTCATGAAATTCTTCAAGAACATTGAAATTTCTATTTTCTCAACTATGGGTCCGATTCATATCAAATCAACTTCGATTCTTACCAAATTTCACATATATAATGTAAATATTATAATAGACTTGTACCGGCTTCGGAACAAAAATACGAGTCCCATACCATCAAGAACACACACCATTTCATTTCAAAAAATCTTTATATTTTTCAACAAATAATTTTCTTTAAAAATTCTTTTCTTGGGACAGAGAACTTGGAATTCGATTCTGGGCATACGCCCAAATCCCATATTTTACTACGAACCCTATAGGACCGTCAAATCACGGGTCCAGGTCCGTTTACCAAAAATATTGACTGAATTTTACTTTAATCAATTTTAATGGCCAAATTTTTAATATTTTTCTTAAAATTCACATAAAAGCTTTCCTGAATCGCGGCCAAATCGCACATGCAAATCGAGAAGAGATACAAAGGAGGTTTTCAAGGCCACAGAATATGGAAATGGACTTTAAAACAAAAGATGACCCTTTGGGTCATCACACTTTCTTATGGCAAGAGTGAGAGCAATGTTCAAGCACTAAGACCGAGCATAATAAGAATGTAGATTATAACTTTTTTGTGTGCAGAGTATTTTGTGTCTACAACGTTAATCCTCCTATTTATAGATCTATTCAGGAAGACAAGATCCCCAAATCAAGTTCCTCTTGAATGAGAATAAAACCTTCCTTGATGGATGCATAACGGTTGACTATAAATGCAGAAATTCTTTGTAACAGATGCCCATTAAATGGTATCCGAAGGCAATTCTTTGAATCTTTGTTACCGGCTACTCTGTCTTCAGGATTCGTTCAGCACCGATCGTATGCTTACATTCGGTGCCAGCTGTTTGCTGACTCACGTCCTATCTGTCTTTAGTTCCACGTGGCATTCTTTCATTCGCCTAGCTGTCACTAACCAATTTTACCCTTTACACTCAAGCCTCCATTGCAAACGACAATGTACTAAACTAAGTAATCAAAAACCCATGTTCACATTTTTGTAGAGGAAAGTCATAAAATACATGAAGAAATGTAGAGGTCTAAAGACTAAACATGTAAAAACACTTAATTGGAAAACATAGTAGTCCATTGTTCAGCAAAGCAGTACAACATACCATCAAGATTCAGGTAAAAGCGTATAATCACATTGTTTCCCTTCTGCCTCATGAGATAACCTATTGCTCCCATCTTTTCTAGGTTCATAAAACCGGAAAACGACCAGAAAATAGAAGATGTTGACCACACTCAAAAAGGTAAGTAGCCAGAAATAGTAATCCAGGTGACCCCTATTTATGTTGCTCGAAAGCCAGCTCGTTTTACCTCCGGTTGATGTAAGCCAATCCACCCCACTCAGCAGAATACTTCCAACCGAACCCGAAACAGAAGTCCCAATTGTGTACATAGCTGGTGCAATGCTAGCCATGCTCTTGGGTGAGAGAGTAGTAGAACTCTATCTGTCCAACTGCATGGGCAGCCTCGGCCACTCCTAGTAGTGCATACTGTGGCACGAACCACAAAGCTGACATGTTCACTAAAGCTTTTGGTTCGTCCTCAAGTCCTTGCTCTATTGCCCTGCGTCTTATGCTGTCTGTTATTGCTGACAATGCCATAGAGATACAGGAGATAACTAAGCCAAACCCCATTCGGGTGACAGGACTTAGTCCTTCTTGTTATCCTGTATATTTTGATAGTAAAGTCCTATGAGCAAGCTTTCTTTAGCTTTCGCTTTGATATAAAGAGGAGAACCGGTTAGGAACATTGATGCAGAGAAAAACATGAGGATAGCAGGAATACCAAAGCCAACTTGCCAACCATAATGATCTTGAATATAAACGATAATAGTAAGTGCAAACATAGCTGAAATCCCTGTGCTAGCTTACTACCAGTTGAAATGGCTATCGATAAGCCTTTCGTTGTCAGGGTTCTCTTTTTCTTCCCATTGATCAGCACCAAATATTATACAACAAGGTCTAGTAAAACCAGCTCAAAGGGACATAAACCCAAAAGATGAAAATAGAACAGCGAGTTGGAGTGCTGTTGCTCCGTAACAAACTTGTTGGAACTGAGAGCAGGGTGAAGACGTGAGTTGTGGAATCATTGTAGTGAGCCAAATAATAATCATTCCCTGTTGAAAAAGAAAGTTAATAATTCTAGGCATGTAAGTCTTATACGAGAAAGAGAACAAAGAGATGCTATTAGTCAAGCACCAAGATAATTGAATTTTATGAGATTTCAAACAGCAATTACATCAGCAGAAAGCCAAGCATACAACGCACACTGGAGAGATGAAGATAGGAACAAATTACATAATCCAAAATGAGCATAGTCATATAATAGATTTAACAAAAGTAACATATAGTTTAGAAACAGACAGTTAGAAGAAATTCAAAAGGCATAAATACTACCTAGTATTGAAGCATAGAACCGAAAAGAAAACAGTAAGCAAGAACCAGTGGATACTAATTGCGAAGAACTCCTGATGCTTTGTAACCTCAGCAGCTCTTAGACTGGCATCTAAAGGGAAAAAAACATTCCAGGACTTTTGCACTTGTGCATAATATTATTTTAATTCTACCTATATTCAATATAGGCTCTCTTACAATATTTTTTTTATAATGATGGTTTTCGAACCAGCTTGTGCATACCTCGACTATTCTGTTGTATACCTTGCTCTCTTACAAAAAATTCTCTAAGTTTCAACATTTAACATCACGAAGAAATGGTTTAGAAAAAAGATTCACACTGAAACTCAAAGACTTGAATCTGTCTCTTTCACCAAGAAGGTGCTAATTCATTAGCCTGACATTATATACGAGCGCCTAAGAGTGTGATCTAGCCGTCAATGAAGTAGGTGAAAACTCAAAACGCCTGGTGATTTGTTCCTGTCAACCTAAATCTTAATAGGTAGAATTACCTAGTAATCGTGTTGATAGGTGATATTAGGTACCTACAGAAATAGTCTGAGGTACCCTTAGGTTGGCTTGAACACCACTGCGATTAAAAAAAAAAAAGAGAGAGAGTTATAGTGACATTGATTTACATGGCGTTAAAGTACTCAAAAACTAAACCAGTTGATTCCCTGTTTAAGAAACAAAACTAACTAGGACAACTGCTACCTACTACAAGTAGTAAAGATAAAAGAAAAAGAAGAACAAGAATAACTGAAACAAACAGTGAAAACCAGGTTGACTCCAACTGGTAAAATAACTAATATTTCAAATAAAGCTACCCACAAAAAGAGAGGAGATGCATCCAAAGGCGACAGCCATGAGCCGACCCAAGTAAGAATCAGAAAAAATGGCCCCTACAATAGCCAAACCACTTGAAAGTGAAGTCCACATTCCAAGAATGATAGCTCCAGTGGCAGCAGCACTCATTTGATAAAATGTCATCAAGTAGATTATCATGTTTGATTGTAAACCATAACTTGCCACACTCTCAAATGATTCATTTACGGGAAACCCAAATAAGAAAAATCATTAATTGAGTATTATAAACATTTAAAGAAAAAAATGAAAGAGAAGTACCAATGATGAAAGGCGTGGTTTTAAAACCACCCTTTCTTGTGTCCTGCTCAGGTTCTGTGTCTCTCCCCATTTTCACTATCATTGTATGTTTCCCTCTTCAGTTCACTCTTGGCTTTAATAAACCCAGAAAAGAAAGATTAGAAACTTAAACCCCACGTTACCTACTATTCCCTGCAGCCTTAAATTCCACACTTCCAAAAATAATTGCAAGTATTCAGTACTACTAGTAGTTCATACAATCTCAGAAAAGAGAACTGTCAAACAGACAAGAAACAATATATCGGTGGTTCTATATATATTATTTTATTGCTCAGAGACTTAAAGACTTTTGTTAAATCACTATCTGCAAAATAATGAGATTCATGATTAGAAAGGAATTAACAAGATATTTTTTCTTGTACTGGTACTACTTCATATATTATTTAATTTAATTGATTTAAAGCGAGAAATTGGTCATGAATTGAAAGTGGAGAAACAGTTTGTGTTTATACATGGGCTCAGGCTGCTCTATTTGGAGAGGATATCTATAGCAGCTGGATGAAGTAAATACAAGCAGTTAACAGAAATTAAGAACGTAACTTGTTTTCAATTTTGCTAACCCCCTGATTAGATAGAGCTTAATACTACAACTACTATAACTACGTCTTAATCCCAAACAAATTGGAATCGGATGTATGAATTTTTACTTCTTCATTTAAGCTCAATTCATGTCAAGTGCGTACCTAGGCAGGCACATCCCAATGATATCTGTATCATGATGATTCATCATGTATCATGTTGGCTGCCAACCTACCCCAAGTCTTCTTCTTGTACGGATTTGAGACTGACAATGTCAGTGAGCTCACACAGGCAACGTATGTGTTTGGTATGAGGAAAATATTTTCTGAAAAATGATTTATTTTAAGAAAGCATTTTCTTTCCGGTGTTTTCTTGAAAAGTTGAAACAATATGATTGCTCCAGCTAATACTTAAAACGTTATTTTGGGGTAAATTAACAAAAATATAGAGGTCTAAACATATAAAACCATTTAATTGGCGAACGTTGTAATTCTTTATTCAGCAGTACTGTACAACATATCATCAAGATTCCGTTAAAAGCCTATAATCACATTGTTGCTCTTCTGACTCATGAGGTAACCTACAGCTCCTATCATTGCCAGGTTCATAATACCGGCAGACGACCAGAAAATAGAAGAAGTTGAGCAAACTTAAAAAAGCAAGTAGCCAGAAATAGTAATCCAGGTGACCCCTATTAATGTTGCTCGAAATCCAACTCGTTTTGCCTCCGGTTGATGAAACCAAATCCACTCCACTCACCAGAAGACTTCCAACCAAACTCGACACAGCAGTGCCAATTGTGTACATAGCTGATGCAATGCTGGACATGCTTTTGGGTAGCAAAGAGTAGAAGAACTCAATTTGTCCAACTGCATGGGCAGCTTCAGCCACTCCGAGTAGTGCATACTGTGGCACGAGCCACATAGCTGACATGTTTACTAAAGCACTTGGGTCGTCGTCATGCCCTTCCTCTATTGCCCTTTGTCGTCTTATACTTTCTGTTATTGCTGACAATGCCATAGACATACAGGAGACAATTAAGCCAATCCCCATTCGGGTGATAGGACTTAACCCTCTTGGCAGTCCAGTATATTTTGATATTAAAGGCACCAAAACACGATCATAGAAGGTAATCCAGATTGTTAATGCAATAATCATGAACACGCTGAAGGATGCTGCTGGTATTTCAAATTGAGGGAAGATATGTCTATCCATAGTCTTTGTTTGGAGTACGGAAAATGAGAATTGGCTCGTGGTCAAAAAAATCATAATGCCACTGGTCCACATGGGAAGTACTCTAAGAAGAGCCTTCAGTGATTCCACTTGTTCCACACTGCAGAGACTCCACGGATTTGAAGCTGATCCATCAGAGTTCAAATCTCTTTCAGGATCTTGAATCATACAAGCTCTATTTAAGCACCTAAAACATGCAATGAAATCTTACGTCATTGAATATCATTTAGCAATAAAAAAGGTGAAAAAGTTGTGACAAAATTATAGCTGCAGTTTTGTGATTAACAGACCATAAGGTCTTCGAATCACATTTGATTGTTTACAGAGTTATGGAAAATTCGAGGAATATTGACAATGGAAATGCTACTGACGAAAAGATGGAGGAACTGACCTGAAGTCATTTGACGGTGCCAGGAGAGTTGATTCAAGTGGCCGATGATAGCAGTTATCACAATCAGTCAATGGAAGACTGGTATGTCTTTTCCTAAAAGCTGCCACAACTGCTTGAAGCAATCCTATGAGCAAGCTTTCTTTAGCTTTCACTTTGATATAAAGAGGAGAACCAATTAGGAACATCGAGACAGAGAAAAACATGAGAATAACAGGGATACCAAATCCAACTTGCCATCCATCACGATCTTGAATGTAAACAATAATGGTAACTGCAAAAATTGTTGAAATCCCTATGCTAGCGTAGTACCAGTTGAAGTAGCTATCAACAAGCCTCTGGTTCTCGGGGTTCTCATTTTTTTCCAATTGATCGGCACCAAACATTATAGAACAAGGTCTAACAAAACCAGCTCCAACGGACATAAACCCAAAAGATGAAAATAGAACCGCAAGTTGGACTGCTGTTGCTCCATTACAAGCATGTTGAAACTGAGAGCAGGGTGAAGATTTGAGTTGTGGAATCATTGCAGTGAGCCAAAGAATAATCATTCCCTGTTGAAGAGGAACATTAAACTCTCTAGCCATGTAAGTCTAATAGCAGACCAAAGGTATGCTATTAGTCAAACACCAAAATGGTTGAGTTTTATGAGAATTCAAGCAGTTGTTACTCGCAGCAGAAAGCCAAGGATAGAATGCACAAGAAATGCTGAAGAAATGAACCCAAGAATGTATTGGTAAAGTTTGAGTTCATATATATTGAATTTAATGAAAGATGACGTGTCATGGCACGTAGACTGGTCAAAGGATGACGATTAGCAAAGAATAGCTAAAGAGGCACGAGTTACGACAGACACGAGCAGAGATTCAAGAGACTCGGTGCTCGCACCTCTTTATGTTCAAAAGTCAAGATAAGAGAATGAACCTGACACCAAAAATGGGAACGGATACAGTATTTAATAGGCGTTAAATACAAAGACCATTAAATACAGAGACCGTTAGAGAATCTGTATTGAATTACAATGATTATCATTTATAACATAGCATTAAATACCTTTAAATGTCTATAATGGTCTTATTATGACAAATCCAAAACGTATCATCTAGAAATAGCTATAAAGGGGCAACCTGATCATTTGTAAAGACATGAGTTACTACTGGAATATACTGATTTACTTCGCTTTCTATTCAACTTTTGTTTACATCCATTATTCATATTTCTATTTAATTATCAGCAACCCGAGTTATTCTAAAATAAGCTTTGGCCGAAATCCCACTTTTTGGTTAAACATGGAACAAATGACATTATCGTGAATGCTGACTGATAGATTATATCAATGCACATTGAGGTTAACAAAGAGAAGAAACTGGACTGAGATATTTGTTTCCCCTATAATCATAAAGTTGCTGCGAGATAGATGGAGCACAGTATCAACGAATAAAGAAACAGGAATAAAATTATTGAACAATGAATCTTCACTTGTCTGCTAAAGGAGAACCAGAGTCCTATTTAACAAGAACTACAGAAGTAAGAAACCTACAATTAGATAATATGGTACTCGACGAATCTTTCTAACCTAATCAGCATAAGCAGGTAATGACAGAAATGTTTAAAAAGTATCAGATCTTTTTGGACCAAGAGGTCAAATACTTAGATGAAACGTTGCTGGAGTTCGAAATGAACATGGTCAAGTACCAGTTAGCTAAAGTGACACAATCTAGAAACTGACAGTTAGAAGAACTTCAAAAGAAATCAGAAACAAATGTAGCTTGATTGATATTTGGATAGCATAAGCTGCTCATGTATCTGTTGCATTTCTTGCGTGAATGTTAATAATGCCTTCCGCTCAAGGCAACCATTGTAGAGATTAACTACAACGAATTGGTCATCCTAATGTTAAAAGATAGAAGTCATTTTCACTTCACTCTAATCCATTTGGCCGAGGCTCTCTTGACTATCTTTGTAGCTTTAATGGTATGCTAAACCAGTACTCCTTTGCAATAGCACAATAGTACTAATTGCAGTATATGGTAAAGGTAAAAGCTTCTTATTCTAATGAGCATACTGAGAAACAAAATCAATCTGCAAGGTCTTCTTCAATTGGTATGATGGGATTGCTAGCAAAACAAAGTTGGCACACCAGACCATGCTACTGTGGAATATAATCTTTACTTCTTGTAACTTGGTTCTAACATATTCTTTTGAGACAGGAGAAATAGCCGAAGTCCAAATGGCTCACAGTTCGGAACTTGTTGGATATTGAGCCCACTCCTCTACCCTTTTCACTTAAATACCAAGCATATTCGTTTGCGGCAAGGTTCAAACCCGTGATGTGCACCTAATAACAAACTTCATCACTTCCCTTTAGAGCAAATAATGAGAGTGCCCCAAATATAACATAAACTAAGTGGTGAAGGCTGTGGAAGTAGAGTACAGACTTCAACTAGAAGAGATGCACTCGTTAAGACGAGCCAAATGGGAATTCCCAGTGCTCGTGAACACGGAACGCTGTGAACATGGAACGCTGAGTGCTACTCAAGTACAACATTTTTCAACTGGCAACATTTGACAATCACAAAGAGACCGATTAGAGAAAGGACTCACTCTGGGTATCTCTAAGACATGAATCCATCTCTTTCACCTATAAGATGCTAATTCATTTACCCTGCGACTATTGGCGGATACCGAGGGTGTGGCCTAAATGTGGGTAAAATTCATTGGAGATCAGAGTTCAAATCCTAACAGAAACAAAAAGAAGTTCTTCTCATTAACCTAAGTCTTGGTGGGAGAGTTACATAGTACCTGTTACTGTACCCAGTTAGAGATACCGGTGAAATAGTCGAGGTGAGCACAACTTGGCCCGAACATCACCGTTGCTAACATGCATTGACATGACAGTAAAACACCCAAAAAATTATGAGAGTTAGATTCCCTGTTAGAGAACCTCAAACCAACTAGAATAACAAAAGCAAACGATAAAATCCAGATTGACTCCAACTGATGAAACAATTAGCATTGCAAAAAGAGTATCTCCCTGAAATTATGAAATGGCACAACTCACAATAAGAGTGAAGATGGATCCAATAGCAACAGCCCTGAACCGACCCAAGTAAGAATCAGAAATAATGGCTCCAACAATGGCCAAACCATTTGAAAGTGCAGTCCATATTCCAAGAATGCTAGCTCCAGTGGCAGCACTCATTTGATAAAATGTCATTAAGTAGATTATCATGTTTGTTTGTAAGCCATAACTTGCCACCCTCTCAAATGATTCATTTACTGAAAAACCCAATGCCAAAATATAAAAATAAGAAAAATTGAGCATACAAACAATTTAAAGAAAATAAAAGAAAAAAAAATGAAAGAGAAGTACCAATGATGAAAGGCATGGTTCTAAGACCACCCTTTCTTGGGTTCTCCTCAAGTTCTATGTCACTGTCCATTTTCACTACCAGTCCTTGTATTGCTCTTCAGTTCACTCTAATCTTTAATATGAACAAGAGAGAAAAAGAAAGAGCAGAAACATTAAACTACAGGACTTTTGCATAGTATTTGTGTTAAATAATTATTTAATATGTGTAAAAATTATATTTCGAACCCAGTTAATTGTCATGTCTTGAAAATTAGAACTGATAACCTTACAACACACATTACTTACTATTACCTTGCCTTAAATTTGATGCTTCCAAGATACTTGTCGCATTCAGTAAAATTAACTACACTGATTTTCATATTTTAAAATCTCTCTCGTTTCAAATAAATGTTTCCTGCTGTAATAATAACCATTGTCAGAAAAGGAAATCTGTCAAAGAGACAGCAAGTATAAGTGTTCAAAGAAAATCCATAAACGGCATTAAATTAATAATTCGAGTTAAATCAGAAGAAAAAAATCTGATGGTGGTTTGGTATTGAAAAAAAAATGGACCATCATTAGTTTGATTTTAATTAAAAAAAGTCAAATAGAAAAACCAAACTAATCTAATAGTATATTTGTATATTTTTAAAAATATTTTATAATATAAATACTTATTGTAATGTAATTTATTAAGATAGTTTTATCTTTTAACGTATTATTTAAAGTTTGGATTTAATATTCTTGAATGGTAAATAAAATTTATATATAACTCATAAATATAGTAACTCAAACAAAGTTTGAATCAATACTAATGCTAACAAAATAAATTCAATTTAATACTAAGAATGATGATAATGTTGGATATCTTTTTTTAGTGTCACGATCTTGCTAGGCAAGCCAACAGTCACATAATAGATAAACATTTGAATAAATATCAAATATCATAAACTCAACAACGGAAATATCATAAATATATGCTACAATAACTGAAATACTACTACAATCACCCCAAAATTTGGTAAGTCAACGAGTACATGAGCACTACTGAGTATCAAAACATAACCAAATCCTTAGTACAACTATCTGAGTAATAGAATTGTAATAAAGAAATAAAAGAAAAGAGAGTCAAGGTCTACGGACATCATAGAAACTACCTTGAAGTCTCCAAGCACTAATACTAGCCCTGATCTAGCAATCACTAGGTCCGGATGCACCTGGATCTACACAAGAAGTGCAGAGTGTAGTATAAGTACAACTGACCCCATGTACGTAGAAAGTAATAGGACTAACCTTGAGTAGAAAGCAGTAACGAAGTCAGAAGAAGACAATTAGAGTCCAATATAATGACACCACATGTATAATAATGACAATAACAATAAATAACTCAGAAGAATTTTCTTAATCAACTCGTTCATGGTACAGAAATTTAGACATGCTTTTAAGTGCAAAAATTAAAGTCCAACATTGATAGGAAAATGTCAAGTACTGCTAGCATGAGGAATGGTACATCTCTATGACTACATGTCAAATATGCATGTCAAATGTATGATTTCACAGTGATATTTTTAAGTACTCACACTCTCAAAATACTTAATATATCTCAAATGCCCACTCATCATACATACAATCGCTCAGCACCATACGGGTGTCTGGCATCATTTCCTATCACCAAAGCATATGTATATATTATCACTGTGCATGGGCTCACTCTTGGTATGTCACTCTGGAGGGACGGATTCTGCTCAAGCGCTAATCAAAGCCTATAAGGCCTGTTGCGGCGTGCAGTCCTATCCATAAAATAATAATAACAATGATGATGATAATAATAATAATAATAATATTAATAATAATAATAATAATAATAGTAATAATAATAATAAATAATAATAATAATAAAAATAATAATAGTAATAATAATAATAATAATAATAATAATAATCATAAACAGATGCCTCTGATATTGGTTATGGTGGAATTTTAAAACAATGGTCGCCATCAGATAAACAAGAATATCTTGTTCAGTTTTATTCTGGGAAATGGAATAACGCCCAAAAAAATTATGCGACTGTAACTAAAGAAATTCTTGCTATTGTCAAATGTGTTATGAAATTTCAGACTGATTTATATAGTCAAAAATTTATTATTAAGATTGATTGTCAAGCTGCAAAGTTTATCTTTAATAAAGATTTTAAGCATGATGTTTCTAAGTTGATGTTTGCAAGGTGGCAAGCCTTGTTAGCCTCTTTTGATTTTGACCTAATATACAAAAAAGGGTCTGATAATACCCTTCCTGATTTTCTTACAAGAGAATATTTGAACTCATAAGTTCCATCTTCAATATATTTTAATCATGAATTTCCACATAATATTTTTCGATGAAGAAACATTAATCACTATTTTAAAGGTGATTAAATTATGCAGAGACTTACAAAGTCTTATAATTGATAAAATTATGGGTGATATTGTGGATGAACAATTTTCCATTCATGATTATTTTGATGAATCCGTAGTAATTTTGAAGATATTCAGAATCTATTTTTTTAACTAATTCTTTGGTTTTACAGATTATGAGACCTACATACAGGCCTCCTCGCGGTCGAGGAAGAGGAAGAGCTTCTACTAATAGTAGAGAGAATAATATTCTCGCTTAAATGGTTATGAGGAGCATCGTGGTTTAAGGTTTACCTAGAGGTCAGTAGCTAGGCCAAGGCTGGAGGTCATGTAATATATTTTCCTGAGTCTCATTCGGAAGCGATCATGTAGCTTTTTGGTATCAGATCCATACCAGTAAGTAACCATAGAAGCTAAGTTTAACACTATTTTCTTAATGAATAATAATAATAATAATAATAATAATATAAATATAATAATAATAATAATAATAATAATAATAATAATAATAATAATAATAATAATAATAATAATAAAGCCAATAGGGCTAGTAGTAGCAGCAGCAATAGTAAAGCCAATAGGGCTAGTAGTAGTAATAATACTAGTAGTAGTAGTAGTAGTAGTAGTAGTAGTAGTAGTAAAGCCAATAGGGCTTGTTTCAGCTTGCATTCTGACCCACAATAACGCTCACAACATAGCACACATGCCCACCTCAGTCATTTTTCTCTCAAGTCTTAAGGGCTCACAACCCGTATCACTCAGCCCAAAGCCCGAAACAATTATAACATGTGATGTGCCAGAGAATAATGAACAAAGATTGAGATATGATATGCAAATCAACAACCATGACTAAATATATGTAATTACAGTTAAAGCAGATAACCCAAAATAACAGAAATATCCTCATTAGGTTTCAATCGAATAAGCACATAGCCTCAATATAATTTCTAACATGAATCACAACTCAATTACTCTAACAATTAGGGACTACACAGATATAATAATATCGATAGCAACATGTTATAAAAATCAACCCGAATCATGATTAACACGGTGCACGCCCACACGTCTGTCACCTAGCATGTGCATCACCCCAATACAAAATAAATAACATATTTTCAGCCCTCAATTCCAAGTTTAAAAATGTTACTTACCTCAAAACATGCAACTCAATACTCCAAAAACACGCAAAAATGTTACAATACTCCAAAAATATTACTTACCTCAAAACACGTAACTCAAGCCCTTCTCACGCATCTCGGCCTCCGAACTGCTCGAATCTTGTCACAAAAAACTTAATATCAACAAATAATGTCATTGGAAATAACTTTAAACAATAAAGTTTCGAAGTTTATCAAAATCAAAAAGTCAACCCGGGCCCGTACCCTAGAGCCCGATCAAACTCACATATTCCGAATATTTCTTCACTTACGTTCAACCATACTAATTTCATCTAATTCCAACCTCGATTTGACCTTGAAATACTCAATTTTCACTTTAAAATGTTTTTAGTAAAATCTCCCATTTCTTCATTTTAATTCACCAAATAAATAATAAAATATAAGATGGAATCATAAATAATGAACAACTCCGAGTCAAAAAAACTTAACCCGATCCAAATCGTGAAAATTCCCTTCAAAATCACCTAAAATCGAGCTCTACAACTCAAAAAAATAATATATTAACTCTAACCCTCGAAATCAGATTTAAAAGAGTTTGCCCAGTCAATACAATAAGCGAACGTGGAAAATGCCTCGCATTTGTGAAGAACAAATTTCACCAGCTGCCAATTCCTCTTATGCGAACATGACAGCTCAGTTGCGAACACGATGGTCCACTCCCAAAAACTACGCGATCACGTCCCAGATCTCGCGACCGCGAAGAACAAACACCTGACATCCTCAGGCCCTCCCTTCCTTGTCTCAATGCTCGCGTTCGTGATGCACAGACACCACAAAGCTTCGCGAATGCGCCCAAATATTTGCGAACACATAGAACAAAAGACCACCTGCCAGCATTAACTCAACGCCATTGCGTCCCTTACTTCGCGATCAGGAAAGAGGAAACCAGAAACATAGATTTCTGTAGTATTCAACGTCCAAAAGTGAATCTGACAACCATCCGAAACACCCAAGGGACCTGGGACCCCATCCAAATATACTAATAAGTCCTTAAACACAATACAAACTTACTCAAAGCCTCAAATTGTGTCGTGAAACATCAAAATCATGACTCGCACCTCAACTCAAGCCTAATGAACTAATGAACTTTGAACTTCTAAACTAATGCTGAACATATCAAATCAACTCCGAATGACCTCAATTCTTGCACATAAATGACACAATGTACCAAATCCAACTCCAGGAACCAAAATCTGAACACGATATCAATAAATTCAACTCTAGGTCAGACCTCTTAAATCTTCCAAACCTTCAACTTTCCAACTTTTGCCAATTCAAGTTAAAATGACCGACGAACCTCCAAATCAATATTTGGATATATGCCTAATTGCAAAATCACCATATGAAGTTGTTGGAACCATCCAAAACTCTATTTCAGAGTCACGTATATAAAAGTCAAACACTGATTAACTCTTTCAAATTAAGCTTTTAACTTTGGGATTAAGTGTCCCAATTCACTCTGAAACTTCTTCAACAAGTCACATAACCACAAATAATTATAGGAGAAGCAATAAATAGGGGAGCGGGGATACAATACACTATCACATGTATTAGATTTCAGCTTAGTCCAATTTGACAAGGATTTGACTTATGTTTAGGATCCGGTGGCCATCTTGGACAAACAGGTTCGAAAGTTGAGGTCAAAGAACATTGCTTCAGTGAAGGTTCAATGGAGGGTTCAGTTGGTTGAGGAGTTGACTTAGGAGACTGAGCACGACATGTAGAGTCGGTATCCTCACCTTTTCATCACTTCAGTTATGTCTCTATGTACATTCAAGGACGAACGTTTGTTTTAAGAGGGGAGAATGTAACGATCCGATCGGTCATTTTATGTATTTGAGCCCATTTACCCTTTTAATTCTTCACACATGTGTATTTGTGGTTTTATGACTTGCAGAATTGATTCGTTTTGTTTTGAAAAGGTTTCGGGTTGATTTGGACCCCTTGATTCTTGGCTTAAAGGTCTAAGTTAGAAATATTGATCAAAGTTTGAATTTTGTAAAACAACAATGGAATGGTATTTTGATGGATCCAATAGATTCGTATCATGATTTTGGACTTGGTTGTATTCCCGGAATTAAATTCGAAGGTCCATAGTTGATTTGTGTTGTTTTGCCAAAAGTTGGTAATTTAAAGTTTAGAAGATTTCTCAAGTTTGATCGTATATTGTCTTTTGGCTATCGGTTTTAGAATTTGGTTTTGGGACTTGGAATAGGTCTATTATGCTATTTAGAACTTGCCCTTAAAATTTGGTGTCATTTGGAAATAATTTGATATAGTTCGAATGTTTGGTTGCAATTCTAGACGTTCTTGAACCTTTCTTCGAAATTCATGCGATTTGAATGGTCCGATTTGTAGTTCTAGTTATTATTTTTGTATTTTGATCGAGTGATCGAGTTCCTTTGATTCTTTTAGACTTGTTTGGATGTTTGGTTTGGAGCTCCTAGGGCTCGGATGAGTTTCAGACGTGTTTCGGAAAGGTTTCGACTAGGAACAGGATTGCTGGTGTGAGGGTTTGGTCGGTAGATGCAATTGTGAAACTTTCTTCGCAATTGCGAACCCAGCGTCCCAATTGAGACATCTACAACTGAACAAAATGTGAAGAAGTCGGGATTTTAGTCTTATTTTTCATATTTTAGAACCCTAGACTTGGTGGGAGACGATTTGGAGAGGGAATGTTTCGCTAAAAATATTGGGTAAGTGATTCTAATCAATTTCCAACTATATTTCATGATTCTATCTTAGACTTAACATCAAATTTATGAGAATCAAAGAGAAAAATTGGGAATTTTTGTAAAAATTTTGAGAAATAAATATTTGAGTTATATGTCACGACCCAAATCCCAAACCCAATCGTGATGGCGCCTTTCGTGAAGACAAGGCCAGCCAGAACAACGCCAACACCTCTTTTAAAGCAATTAATTAACAATAAAAATTCTACACATGCTTAATATAGCAAATAATGCGGGAATAGCAATAATAACGAGGGAAACCATCCCGACACAACCCAAATCGGGGTGTCACAAGCCATGAGCTACTACAGAGTTTGTAATGAGTCTATGGAATATAAAATCTGATACAATAGTCTGAAGGAACTCAAATGATATAAAATAGGGGAGACAAGGGGCTGCGGACTTCAACAGCTACCTCGTCACTCCAACTCGCTGCCTGGTCTGGAAAGAATCAGCACTTAGGTGCAGACTCCTCTAAGCCTATATCTGCACACATGGTGCAGGGGGTAATATGAGTACTCTGACACAGTGAATAATAATAATAAATAATAACCGAAGGCATGAAAACACGTAACTGCACAAAGAAATTCTATATCAGGCAGTAAAAACAGTAAATCAGTAGAACAGTAAAGAATCAAATGAAATATCCTTTTAAAATCAGGTAAATCAGGTAAAACAACAAGTAAACAGTGACTAGAAATCTGCTCCTCGGGCCCAGTATCAATCGCACAGAACAGTATCAGCCCCTCGGGCTCAGTATCAATCACTCAGCATAATATCAGCCCCTCGGGCTCAGTATCAGTCACTCAGCATAATATCAGCCCCTCGGGCTTAGTATCATATCACATGGGTACCCGCGCTCACTATGGGTGTGCAGACTCCGGAGGGGCCCCTTACGGCCCAAGCGCTATATCAACATAAAGCCCGAAAGCCTTCTCACATCACACTCGAGGACTGAAAGCCTCCTCACATCACACTCAAGCCCTGAAAGCCTTCTCACATCACTCATGAGGCCTGAAAGCCTCCTCACCATCACTCGCAAGGCCTGAAAGCCTCCTCACGTCACACTTTAGGCCTGAAAGCCTCACTCAGTCCAGAAAAACGTCATAAGCCCCTCGGGCATCAATAAATAGTAGTACTCAACCTAAACAACAGTGAAAATATCAATTAAGTCTCAAAATTCAATTAAAGTGGTTGAGTCTGTAAAACAGTAAAATCAACAGGACTGAGTTCAAGTAATATCTCAAATAGTGAGGAAAGAGTGATAAAAATCCACGAAGGACTCAAGTAATTGGCATGAAGCCCAAAATATGGCAAGAAGACCAAATCATGTGGATAACAAACATATCTCAGTTAAATACGCAGTAAAATATCAAACGGGACGGACCAAGTCACAATCCCCAGTAGTAAATAGCCCCGCGCTCGTCATAAGGCGCGTGTTTCACCTCAACATAGCACTACGTTGTGCAAATTCGGGGTTTCAAACCCTCAGGATATCATTTACAATCATTACTCACCTCAAGCCAGCAAAAATCCTAGCTCGCTATGCCCTTGCCTCGCAAATCGACCTCCCCGCACATCGAATCTGATTAAAACCACAACGAATACGTTACAATAGGCTAAGGGAACATAACCCAATCGAAAAGACTCGAAAAATATTGAAATTCATGAAATTTGCAAAACCCGAGTCCCGAGCCCACTTCTCGAAACTTCTCGAAAATTAGAAAATTTAACATCATCGAATTTCTTATCTCACCACGAGTCTATACATACCAATAACTCCCAAATCCGAGCCCAAATGACCCATCAAATCCCACTTTGAAATATCAAATTCCAAGCCTTAGCTTTTTCCGCCTTTTTGATGAATTTTCATAAATTTCTAGGTTAATTCTACCATTAAATCATGTATTTAGGTCATAGAACTCACCTCCAATCACACCCAGTCGAAGTCACCTTCAATTCCCGTCCAAAAGCTCTTAAGGTTGCTAAAAAATGGTGGAAAATACCCTAAGCTCGCGGATGAAATGTTATTTTAAAATCCTTCTGCCCAGACCTCATTTCCGCTTCTGCAATACCTTTACCGCTTCTGTGGTCACCACTTCTGGGGTCACCGCTTCTGCGGTATTTCTTCCACTTCTGCGGAACTACACTATTGCGCTCAGGACCACTTCTGCGGTCCATATCCTTTTTTGCGGATGCCGCATATGCGAACCACTACCCGCTTCTGTGGAAGTCCTCCCATGACCACGAATTCGCACGTGCGACTCCCTTACCGCATCTGCGGCCCCTTTTTCGCAGTTGCAAAAATACCAGATGCCAGAAATATTCAGAAATGCAACAATTCCAAATTCATCCTGATAGCCATCCGAAATCACCCTGAGGCCCCTAGGACTTCAACCAAAAGTGCCAACCCATCCTAAAACATCATTCAAACTTTCTCCAATCATCAAAACACATCAAGTAACATTAAAATCATCGATTCTTACCGGATTCAAGCCGAAGTTTCTTCAAAACTTCCGAAATACGCATTTGATAAAAAACCCATCCAAAACACCTCCGAATGACCTGAAACTTTACAAACACATCCCAAATCACCTAACGAAGCTACAACAACTCTCGGAATCCCATTACGACCCTCGGACCAAAATCTCATCTATCAATCGGAATTCACCAAAATACTAACTTTGCCAATTCAAGCCTAATTCTACGCCGGACCTCCCAAACCAATTCCGATCACGCTCCTCAGTCACAAATCCTCCCCCGAAGCTAACCGAATCACCGGAAATCACATTCGAGCCCTCTAACTCATAAGTCAATATTCAGTTGACTTTTTCAAAACAACCCTTCCTTAATGAGACTAAGTGTCTCATTTCCTTCCAAAACCAATCCAATTCGACTCATTCACCCAATATTCTTATAATGAAACTAAGGAAGCAGAAAATGGGAAAAATGGGGCGATAACTCACGTGACGACGGACCGGGTCGTCACATTTTGAGAGTCGATTTGGACTCGAATTTGAAAACAAAATATATATATGGACTCGTGGGGTTCTAGGTAGTCGAAATATACCCTTGGACTCAGGTTTTGACCCGGTGACCTCATGGTTGACTTTTATTGATTTTTTAGAAAATGTGTAAAGATCATGGCTTTATCTACTGTGATTGGCTTTCCCTGGATTGTTTGATGATATTAAGTCATTTTTGGTTATATTTGAGCATTGTGGAGGCGAATTTTAGGGGAAAAGTTATTTTTGAGGGTTGATTTAGCCTATTTGAGGTACGTATCTTGCCTAAATTTGTATGGGAGAACTAACCCTTAGGATTGGGTTGTTATGTGTTAATTGTACTATATGAAAGACATATACACAAGCTAACGAGTGTGTACTCGGTCCATATGTGGTATTTTGATCGGCTTGGACTTTAGACTTCGTCCACGTATTTAATTGAATTTGTTATAACATGCTACATCTTTTATTGTTAAATTTATTCTCACATGCTCTAATTGATGTCGTTAGCATTTGTTTATCTTTTATTATTGTAATTGCTCTTATATGCCTTAGTTGAAGTTGTTACATCTCTTATTATCTTTTTACCTCTTTTATTGTTGAACCTCTCTTACTTGAAGTTGTTGTTTTGTGGAAATTTTTTTTGTTAAGCTATTGATGTTGAAGTTGTGGAAGTTATCGTCACATTGAGGTTAAAGTTGTTGATTGTTGAGATATTTTTTTGTTAAGTATTTCTCATTCATTTTGTCATTATTGAGATTCTTATACACATTGTGGTTGAGTCGTGGGCTAATTATTGTTATAATATTGATATTATTGATTTTGACAAGTTGTGACATATGGACACATGTGGTGCGAGTTATTATTGTGTTGTGATATGGATACACATGCGGTGTTATGATAATAGGGGTTGATACGCATGCTGTGAGATAAGATGGAATTTATATGTATGTTGTTAGTAAGGAAATTACTTGAAGCCACGTGGTGAGATAAGGGGGCTAAAACGCATGTAGTTATTTCGAAAAAATATTTTTAAAAATAAATGCAAGGCTTATGCGGTGACATAAGGAATGATTGTGATTGAAATTGTAAAATATGAATTGGAGGTGCGGTACCTCGGTTGTGATTCTTGTTGTACATCCTATGTTAAAGATGCTTGTTTGTTGAACAGTTCTTCTTGTTTTCTTCATTGTCTTACTTGTAATTGTCTGTATTGACTATTTGTTGTTTCATCATGTGTTCATTACTTGTTGCCTTTACCACTTAAAATTTCCGTTAGTAGCTTATTTATTTGAACTGTTTATCTGTCATTTACTTCCTCGCTTTTCATTATTAGACTATATTATGTTGATACCCAATTTTGTCCTCATATTATTTCAAAATATATATACACTTTCAAAACATCATTGTATATCATTATTTAGTTTAAAAATCTATACAAGCATTTCCTATAATTTTTCATAATTTTTAGAGCTTTTAAATTGATTTTTTCTGCATTTAAATTACTTGAGTAAATATTAATTATTCCTTCAAATTATTTTGTGATGACTTAATCATCCAAATTATTATTTTTCATCCTCATATATTTTTCATAATATTTTTACTTTATTTCTTATAATTATGTTTGCATTTTTAAGCTATTTACCTAATTTTGCAATAATAGCCTATATTCATATATAATTGCTTGTTTTCTATACTATTTGTGTCGAAATAGCCTTCTCTATTTTTATAATGCTGATTATTATTGTTGATTATTTTATTTTATAAATAACATTTTTATTTATTTATTAAGAATTTATATATATATTTTTTGTTAAATTCTGTATATTTAAATAATAGCCCCTTTTTAAGACCAAAATTAAGACCCAAATTATCCCAATGACCCCTGGCCCAACACCAAACGACCCTGTCTAATACCCGGTCGATACCCATTTTATTTTAACCCGCCCCATTCATTTTTAAATCCCAACTGTTGATCTTTCAAGATCAACAGCCCACATCTTTTCCCCCCAATTTAATTATCCTAGACCTAAAATCCTAACCCATTTCCCTCTAATGCGCCGCCCTTAAACGCTCTCAATCTCTCCACTCTCTTCTCCTACGAACCCTAGCCTTCACCTCTCAAAACCCATTCCCTAATCTGTAACAACCCGATCGATTATTTTGAGCTCTAGCGTATCATTTGGTGGTTTAAGGCCATGAGTAGCTTCACTTAAGATATTATGACTTGTATGTATGGTCAGAATCGAAATTTGGGAAGTTCGAATTGGATTTGGAAAGAAAATTTTCATTTTAAAAGCTTGAAGTTGGAAGAATTGACTAAGATTGGATTTTTGAGTAAACGACCTCAGAACCGGGATTTGAAGGTTCCAGCAAGTTCGTATAGTAATTTTGGACTTGGGCGTATGTCTGGATCGGCTTTTGGATGACCCGAGAGTATTTTTGCGCCTATTATGGAAGTTAGCATTTTTGGGTGAATTTCATAAATTTAGGATGAAGTGCATTTCGGGTTTTGGGTCGTGACAACATGGTATTAGAGCACTAGGTTCCCTTTGGTCTCACGAGTCATGAGCAAGTCTAGTAGTGTCTCGCGGATCGGTACAGAGTCTTCTGTACTTATCTTCGAGAGGCTACAAAGCTGTTAGGAGCACTTCCTTTCTAGATTCCTCATAGTGCGATTTTTTTTCCTTTTAGGCTTATGCACTTGTTTCCTTTCTAATCAATCTTATGCGATGCGAAATGCACGAAATTGAGGAATTAATGGTATTACATATGTGGTGCGGGATGTTTCTCCCGGCATAGTTGGTTGGGCTATTATCATTGCCTCGCAGAAAGGTATTATGTCATTTCAGATTGGTAGCTGCACTTCTGAGAGCTTCAGGCTATGCACAGGTTGCTATGAAGCTCATGATTAGTTATCGCACAACGCTAATGTGATGGAGGGATACTTGCGCATGTGTTGGGTCAGTAGATGATTTTAAAGGAGGTCTACTCAGTGCATGATTCAAATATTTGGTATTTTATTCTAGCGGAAGAAAGGCAATTGAACTATAAATGATTAGGTTTGGTTTGATAGAGTAACGAGACTTGGTTTTTTCAAGTGTGGTGGAATTTTTATCTGTAATGTGGTGTCATCATCCTCGATTGTATGTGTTAAGTTCATCGGTGCTATGATCGTCTACAATTTGCTTTTAGAGAAGGATATTGTGAGATAGTATTGGAGAAATGGCTATCAGAGATCACGGTGCAGTGGTTTAGGAGTGAATCGGTGTTTTTAATGTCTACGGCTTGAGAAAGATGATCTTCGAAAAGGTTTAAAGTTAGTGGTGGTCTGTTGGTTCAAGTGCTACTGAGATAGGTTTTGATCTAAGGCAGTAGCTGAGAAGCAAAGGATGATGAATGACATGTGGGAAGTGTCATGCGGTGGTTAAATTTCTAGAAGGACAGGTGTGAGAAACGGAAGCCGAGTAGTTTCTTAAAGAAGAGGGGTTTGGCCAAAGTGGGGGAGTGGCAGAGTAGCGTATGGGTTCAGTAACAGGGTAACTACACATATTGAGGAAAGTTTGGAATGATGTGGGAACTTTGGTGGATGGTGATTGGGTCCACGAGCTTAATTTAAAATATCGGCTTTTATACGGCGATGGATTTGATATGGCATAGATGAGTAGTTTGATATGAAGAAGGGGTAGTGAATGGGCTTGTACAACTAGCGAATGAGCATAGGCTTAGGTTGGGATGAAAATTTCATAGTGATCGTGCAGTGTAGCATTATTGGGAGATGCCAGCATGTAATTTCCATAGGTGGGTTATCTCCTGTGAGCAGATCAGCAGTCGCGTGGTGTTGGCTATCCAGTAAGAGGTCAAATATGTGAATGTTGCAAGAGATTCTGAGTGTTCATGGCAGGTCGAACATAAGGATTTAGAGGAATTTGGAAAGTTGGTGGTGGAAGATCATGTCAGTGATAAATAAAGAATTTTGATAGGTTCTAGAGTTGTGTAATGGTGGCTTCAAACTAAGTGGGAGAGTCCCTCCGCCTACGATTGGGTTGTATGGTTATCTTCTGGAGAGGTTTTGGGTTATCACTGCATTGGTAAGTTATTTCAGCTAAGGGAAAGGAACATAAGTGGTAATTTGAGAAAAGGAAGTGATAAAGGTGTGTTATAGTTGGCCTTATTGACTCATGCTCAGGATTTGGGAAGTGATTTAGTCGGGTGCTTCATTAAAATAGATGTTCATGTGCCAACGGAGCCTTGAAGTTGATTATATTCGGGACCAAGCCCGAATGGGTGGCTCTCAACAATGATCCTAGTAAATTTAAAGGTTACTTGGTACCTAAGGATTCAAGCCCGCGGTATAATTAAGAATCGAGCTTTTGTAACAGATTATGATATTTTCAACTTGCAGTGTAACATTAGGAGGAAAAAGAGTAAATGACTTTTGTAGGGGAATTATCGAAATGGGTGTATTAGTTAATGACGCGAATGTGCATGCAATGAGGGTATGAAATGGTTCATGGGTTTGGAGACAATGTGGTCTCACGGAATGGGGTCACTCAGGATGAGTGCAGATTTAGATTTTTGATATAAGAAATGGAGCTATTATTATCTCTAGGGCAAGTTAAGGATGAATTAGAAGAAGTTAGATTGGTTAGTCATGGTTGAATGGCATAGTGGTGGCGGTACGTACGAGGCTCGACGGCCGCCGTAACTGATTTTATTTGGAAGCATTCAAGTATTATGGCCTGTTATGTGTAGGTGGATCCCGGAAGGGTTATAGTGGTTCAGACCACTACTTGAGGATTTGCATGTTCTACGGTTATGAGTATTCACTCGTGTGTTGCTATGGTTCTCTTGGAATGAGTTAAGTAAAAAGTTTTTGTATGATGAAGTGTTCACCTATTAGCAGTTTAGTAGTTATGATGAAATTATTATAGTATCGCACATTGGCATGTTAAGTGTAGTGAGCAGTATGAAATTTGAAAGTGAGGATCAAGGTTGAGGTTCGGTGTTGGCAAGAATGTCACGAGCTCGAATGAGCAGGAAAGAGGTTTGGATGTTTTGAGTAATTTGGTATTGTCTTTAGCTTCACCTGAGATTGATGTTTGTGTAAGAGGCTTTGCATCCTGGTTATGGAATCTTGATTGCTTTACAACATTGTATGGCCGGTGGAGAGGATGTGCAGACTTGTTACCTGGTGCGGTGGGTCGTGGGAGCATATCTCACGGGAAGATTGTATAAGTGTGACATGTAGTCACTTGATTGATTGAAGATTTAAACCAAGCATGAAGATTGTGGTAATATCACTAATTTGATAAGGCACTCGGTTTATTGGGTTGTGGGTTGTGGAGGATTGCTCCGGATATAATGATTGTTCTTGTGAGTCATGGGAAAAGGGGTTATTATGGACCCTTGAAAGGCTATTAGCCTAGTACGGTGCGGTCAGAATCGGCTCGAGGTCGGTGGTTGGATCTAAATACGAATATGGGCTCTATATCAAGCCAGATGTGTTCATTTCAGCATAACACTCCTTATGGAGGAGTATTCGGACATTGGATGTTATCTCGTCATCGGCTATTTCATGTGATACTATATTGTGTCGTATGAATTGTGAGACAGCTTGATAATTTTCCTAGGTGTTGAGGTTCTGCGTAGCGATAGTGTTATGTGAACAGGATGGCTCTCGAGAATCATATTATATATCGCACCTTAGTTGTGCTTGAGTTTTGAAACGTATGGCGCTATTTGTCTCCCCAGGGATGGCATTATGCACTTGGTGTGCTAGCCGATATTCGGATATTTACAAGTATGGGCATTTTTACTCAGTAAGTAATTCCTTATTAATTATGTTGTATGGATCGATTGAACGCCGCAACAGTGTGATGTTGAGTACAATCCCCTATATTATATATTTGTGTCTTTTTCTTCCCATTTTCTAAGGAAAGTTCATATAAGTTGTGTAAATTGAGTAGTCCCCTTCGAGGTTCATTTTTCTTATGTATCACGTTCAAGTTTGTGGCCTATCGGCACATTTTGGCATCATATAAGACTATTGTTCATGTTTGGAGTAGCTTATTGCCCGAGCAACTAATACTGGGTAAAAAGAGATTGTTGGATCTAGGATCACTGTGATCATATTATAAGAAGTATATTAAGGAGAAAATACCACTATTTGGTTCAAAATGAGATAATGATTCTGCTCAGGAGAATAGACTCAACGGTTGGTCGATCGGCAATGGTTATAAATTTCTACACGTCTCTTCCATGGTGGCGGTATTGTAAGAGTTGGATCAAGACTTATACATGTCAAGAGGTGAATTGTGAGCACCAGATTCGGGGAATGTCGGTTTTTATGTTCAAAGAATGTTATTATGGTCCTGTGAATAATGTGGCGCATGATGAGAATTCAGCAAAGGTATGTAGTCATGTTTTGGTACATCATGTAGTGATTAATACGGTGTTCATATATTGGAAGCAGGCATGGCAGAGAATTTCGGATATTGAAATTGGTCTCTAAGGCTCATTTGCCTAAATAAAAGAGGATGTCTTCAGATTTAATCAAGCTAATATGCTCAACTGAGTTGTGGTAGCACGGGTAGGTCCACAACATGCTAAACAGTGATTTCGGACAACTCCAGTGCAGGTCTCAGCACGTTCGATGATGAACGTATGTTTAAGTGGGAGAGAATGTAATGACCCGATCGGTCATTTTGAGCTCCAGCGCACCATTCGGCGGTTTGAGGCCATGAATAGCTTCACCTTCAGGTATTATGAATTGTATGTATGGTCAAAATCAAAATTCGGGAAGCTCGGATTGGATTTGGAAAGAAAATTCTTATTTCAAAAGCTTGAAGTTGGAATAAGTGACTAAGATTGGATTTTTGAGTAAACGACCTTGGAATCGGGATTTGAAGGTTCCAGCAGGTTCGTATGATAATTTTGGACTTGGGCGTATATCTAGATTGGGTTTTTGATGACCCGGGAGTGTTTCAGCTCCTATTGTGGAAGTTAGCATTTTTGGGTGAATTTCATAAATTTGGGAGAATTGCATTTCAGTGTTGACGATGTCCGTTTGGGATTCTGAGTCTGGGAATAGCTCCGTATGGTTATTCTGGTGTTGGGAGCGAGATCGGAAGTGGATTTGGAGGTCCGTAGGTCATTTTGAAGTTATTTGGCTGAAGTTAGAAATTTGAAGGTTTTTTAGAAGTTTGACCGGAAGTGGACTTTTTGATATCGAGGTTGGATTCTAATTTTGGAAGTTGGAGTAGGTCCATAATGTTGAATATGACTCGTGTACAAAATTTGAGTTCAATCGAACGTAATTTGATAGGTTTCAGCATCGAATATAGAAGTTTGAAATTCTAAAGTTCATTAAGCTTGAATTGGAGTACGATTCATGGTTTTAGTGTTGTTTGATATGATTTGACGCCTCGAGCAGGTTCGTGTTGTGTTATGTGAATGGGTGGTATGAGTGTATAGGGTCTCGGGGGCCTCGGGTATTTTTTGGGGTGGTTTCACATCATTTTGGGCTATTTTACTATAACTGATGCTGGTGTCTGGTGTTGTTCTTCGCGTTCGCGAGGATCCTCTAGCATTCGTGGAGAAGGATTTGGCTTAAGGGATTTTGTTTATCACGTTCGCGAACAAGAAAACCTTTGTCAGGTAGGTCTGGCTGCTCATATCTCACAATATATATATGGAATTTGAAAATGATCTAAAACAAAAAAGTTGTAGTACTTTATGTCCAGTTTTCAGAAAGGTAAACCATTTATCATTTGGATTTGTGTACAAAAAGTTATGGCTGGTACACTACAGGCTGTCCGAGAAGATGAAGAAGAAATTTATGTTACACAGGGCTGACTTTGGGAGCTTATATCTCAAAATCTCTAAGGAATTGGGAGATGACCAAAACATGAAAGTTGTACATCTTGTGTCTAGTTTTCCAAATATTAAACCATTTGTCCTTCAGAGTTTTGTACAAAAAGCTATGGCCATTAAACTAGAGGTTGTCTGAGAAGAGTTTTGAAATGACTTTTGAGAATTTTGTTCATCGCGAACGTGATGGGGGCTCGCAAACGCGAAGAAGGATCGCCTTGGCAGTGTATAGTTTGCAAAATAGGTTTGACTTATTTCATCTCATTTCCTCCACGGGAGCGAACCTAGGAGCAATTTTGGAGCTCCATCTTCATAATCCATGTCAAGGTAAGTGATTCCCACCTATTGAAAGTTAAATACTTGGATTATATATATTTTTTAACATGGAAATTCATGGAAAACTAGTGAAAACTTGGGGTTTTGGTAAAAAATTTGGAAATTGGAATTTTTAAATTTTGACCACGAATTTGGGCATGAAATTGAGAGTAAATTGTAAATTTGAGTTTATGAGGTTATGGGTAAAGTTTATTTTTGAAAAATTTCAGAATCCAGGCACATGGGCCCGAGGGTGATTTTGTCAACTTTTCGTTCGGTGTTAGAAATTATTATAAATTGGATTATTATGAGTAATTGAGCATATATTAGTGGGTTTGAATAATTATTGGATAGTTTTGGAGCGTTATGCATCGATTTGAGTCTTCGGAAGGGCGTGGAATGTCCATTATGGAACTTCGGAGCAAGGTGAGTCTCCTTTCTAACATTGCAAGAGAGAATTGTCCCCATACGTAAATTTATTAGACATGTGCTTCTACTTGTGGGGGCTACGTATGCACGAGGTGACGAGAGTTCGTGCGTAGCTACTATTATGCTTATGTTCGGGTAGTCTAGGTCCCAAAAGCATGCTCTACTTGAAATAATTGTAACCTTATTGATAGTCTAAATTGCCTTAATCGTATCGAAGTGTTAAATGATTTTTAAAAGAGTTAAACTTCATTTTCTCGACTTGTAAAATAGAAATTGACACCTCCTTGAATAATTGTTTCCCTGATGAGGTCTTGATTGACTGTTTGAATATGTGTTTCTTTGTATACCTGCGTCGCATGTATGATTCGCGAGCGGGGTGATTGTTTGTTTATATTTGACTATGTCACATGTATGATTCGCGAGCGGGGTAATAGATGCATATATGGTTCGCACCATTCGACCCTCTGGCAGTGCACACTTTAAATATTTGTTGGATCGGGCCGTATGCACTCGGCATGATTTGTGCATGTTTGTATTGTTTACCTTGAAATTCATAGATGTCGATATTTGTTTCTCCCTGGCCTGAGATAAATGTATAAATGATAAAAATGAATTTGGGAATTTCCTATAAACGAAAGAATTGTTTACTTGCCTCATGCTATTTGAGTTACAGCCATTTTTATGAAAATTCTCGATTTACTAAATTATTGGTATATTATCATTGGACCGCTAGTAAGTGTCGAAGTCGACCTCTCATCTCTAGATTAGCAGGATACTTACTAAGTACACTTTTTTTGTACTCATGCTACACTTATTATGCATTTTCGTTGCACAGGCACATGTACCTCTAACGGCCTAATGGGCGTAGCAACATGGATGATACGGAGACTTAGGCGAGCTGCATCTCTCGAGGCGAACCACAACCAGTATAGTCCCTTTCAGAGTTTTAATACATTTTAGTGTATTATATTTACTTTCTGTCCAAATCTGTATTCCGGACAATTATTTTACTTCATTTGATTTCTAGTGATTGTTCATGCATTTGTGACACTGGGTTCTGGGATGACTATGGAATATTTAATATTAAAAGTTGTAAACATTTTTATTTATTCAGCGATGATTACCTTTTTACAAGTTAAATTAAAGGAAATTATGGCTCCTAAAATATTAAAATGAGAGTTAAATTAATTACTTAATATTGGATTGCCTGATCGAGGTGTCCGGCGCCGTCACGGCCTTTGATGGATTTTGGGTCGTGACATAATCCCTCTTCTAATGGGATTTCCCTCTCATCAACTTACCATATTAGTATGTTTCCACTATTGGTTGATTCTCCATGGTATTACGTAGTACTTTCCTAAACATGGCAAGTATTACCGCTTTGATTCTGTCCGATTGACTCCCATCTCTTGAAACTGGATGATATTCTATCTACACACGTTTTACACTGCGTGAGTTCGATTTTGTTTATATTTATGCTGATTTACACATTTCCTAAAACTAGGGTTTTCAGATCTCTTGAAATCGAACCAAAATGTGTTCGATTCTCTGATTTTGAGTGTTATTATGTCTGTATTCGTCTTATATTCTACTGAGTTCGATTTTGTTTGTATTTATGCTGATTTACACTTTTCCTAAAACTAGGGTTTTCAGATCTCTTGAAATCGAACCAAAATGTGTTCGATTCTCTGATTTTGAGTGTTATTATGTCTGTATTCGCCTTATATTATACTGTGTGTCCGATTTATATCATATTTTTGTCAATATTTACTTTCCCTACAAAACTAGGGTTTACCAGTTTCTTCTCCTAATCCGATTTTAATTGATTTATGTGTTCTTCTTCCCTTTTATGACTTGATTGATTTTATTTCTTTACTTATGTGCTGATTTTACCACTATATAAACCCCTTCACCATTCCCTTTTTAGACAGACCGAAATTGCTATAATCTCACTAAAAGTTTGAAGCTATGTTCTGTTATTTCTTTACTATCTTGTTCTTTTTCTTGCCTTGGCCAGCTGAAAGCCTAGGCCACTGAGAGTATACTGTTCGAACTTTTTCTCCTGGTGCGAGCATTTTCCGAGGCTCTTTTGAAGCTCTTGGGAACTTTGACACATTGAGGTTTTAGGTTTTTGTGGATCTTCTATTCTTTATTTTGTCCATTTAGCTGGTAAGCTACTTAATTCTCGTAATTTCATCCCTAAGTGTCCTTGATTTCCATGTATTCTCACCTCTAAAATTCCTGGCTTAAATATGTTTTTGGATTACTTTCGTGCACGATTTTGTTAATCTCACCTTGTTCTAAGCCTATTAGCATCCAAATCTCATCTTAATGATACTAGTTCTGTGTTTACTAAGCCTAACTTGGGTAATCTGAGTGCAGGGGTGTCTAGATGTTTCCCTACTTCATGCTTATTTGTTTTATCTTTAACCTCTATAGTGAAGGCTAGAATGTTTGTGTTAATTGTGACATGTTCACTTGCTATTTTTTCACTCAGCATGATCCCCATACCCCATTGGTGACTGATTGAGATTTTAACAGTTACCTCAATCTATTTTTCCGTGCCTTATTTGAACCATTTTGTGACATGATTTAGATCTTCTCTAGTTGTTTAGTCTATTGTGACCATTCCAAAATACCCATATGTGGCATTTGGTATGAGTTTGGCTATCTTATACTGTTTTGAGTCCTTGCAATGTTTGTATAACATGTACAATGTGTTACAATTGGTATTAAGACTATTTTCTATCCACTATGATCTTGCTTCTTTGCTAATATGTTTTCAACTATGTCCTTGTTCATTTGATACCCTGTTCCTCCCCCCAACTTTTTCCCAATATGTGTGGCACTTTGCTATGTGATGAAATTCTACTTAACCTGCTGGCATGTCTGATTAGTTACTCTCTATGGCTATGTCTACTTCCCCACTTCTTTCCCTCAGCTATTGTCCATTCTCCCTCATTGTTACTTATGCTGTTATGAACTCCTTATTCTTAGCCGGCTTAAAGCCAAGGCTATCAAGGTTCTTGCTACTGACCTTCCTAATTTGAGCACTGCTCGGGGTCCATTTGTGTCACGACCTGGATTTCGCCCCATCGGGAGTCGTGATGGCGCCTACTAACAGAGTTAGGCTAGCCGAACTGCAAACATTCTTTGAGAAATCTCAACAACATGAATATATGGAAAATAATTAAATAAGAGCGGAAGACTTTAAGTTTAAATAAAATAAAATCAAAATGCGGAAGTTTAAAACATATCTCTACCCAAAATCTAATGTCACTAGCTCACGGACTACTAAAGAGTGCTCCAAACAAGTCTGAATGGAAATACAAATGTCTGTCTCGATACAAAGGAAACACACTAAGCATAGAAAAGGACTCCGGCCTGCGAACGCCAGCTAGGCTACCTCGAAGTCCCTGGACTGAAGTCAGCTCCTGGTCGAATAGGCTACTGCTGTGGTCCAAAAGTTGTGCCGGTACCGTGATCCGTGCAAAAAGCACAGAAGTGTAGCATCAGCACAACTGACCCCATGTGCTGGTAAGTGCCTGGCCTAACCCCGGCAAAGTAGTGACGAGGCTAGATAGGACTACCAAATCAACCTGTGTAGTTCAATATATATATATAAATATATATATATATATATATATATATATATATATATATATATATATATATATATATATATATATATATATAT
>MU681305.1:98470-155702 GCA_026770625.1 Nicotiana glauca
GATTCTATCAAGCCTTTTAAATATACACTCTTCATTTGACCTACCATTCCACCATGTGAAAGGACTCCCCTTGTATCCAAGATCAAACAAGCCACAAAAATTGACACAAAATACAAAATCTTCATATTCAGGAGGATATATTGGTAACCCTCCTATTTTCTATTCCTCTCCCATAACTACATTGAAATCACCTCCAACTAGCCAAGGTAATTCCATGTCACTAGCCAAGTAATACAAATTGTCCCATAACTCTAGTCTCTCCAGTGCACAACATTTAGCATAAAAAAATGTCATCATAATATACTTACCAAGCTCTTGATGATACACTCTAACGGTCATTTGTTGATCAGTATCTATCAAAAGATCCCATTCAACCACAGCATCAAAGAACAACCAAATCTTTCCATTCACATTTGATATTGCAGCTTCCATACCTAACCTTCTTCTATACTTCAGAAGAAACTTCTGTTTTTGCTTTGGCTCCATAAGTGCAACAATAAAAAATCCATGCTCCTTCTGCATATTAATAACCCTTTTAAAAGCCTGCTGAGTTTTTACAGACCTTATATTCCATATGAGAGTTTTGATCATCATCTTGACACATTAGAGGCTACCCTCCTGGGCAATATTCTAGTAGGTGCCTGTAGTTCTTTAGATTGGTTTTTCTTGCCTTTCTTCCCACTTCTAGCTGCTGATTTAGGAGACAAATCCCCTTCTCTTGTAATAGCTTTAAAGTTTTCAACTGTAGATTCATCTTCTTCTTCTCCCTCATATTGCAATTGCTGGTTAATCACATTATTCTGAATATCATCTGGCAACTCCTTGTGTGTAATGATATCATGAAGTACCTGATTTGGAGATCTCAGTGTAACATTAATTTGGATCTACATTGGTGATCCAGATCCTGAAGCACATTCCACTGGTTGTGTTTCCAGCTCCCCTACCTCCTTTGAAACAATATTATGCTCAGCTGGTTCATAAGGAATTAATGCTGCTCCATGATGCTCTAAATTCTTCCCCATAGTCTCCAAGTTATCCTTCCCATGACCTGTTTGTTGCTCCTTACACAATGTATCTGTCCTTAATTCATTATTAATATTGTCCTCAACTCCCTTCTCCAAAGCATACACCGGAACCCCATCAACAAATGCCAAGATCTCCCCATTATTACAAGCGTTTACTGTTACATTAGTGTTCTTTTTACTCTTTGATCTTGGAGCTGATCCACCTTGATCCCTAGCTCCCTTAAGAGTTGATGCATCTCCTACAATTGATTTTCCCAGTTTTGAGTCTATTATGCTCGAATTACAGCCAACCCTAGTTTGTGTGCTAGGGTTTACTGTAGCCTTCACAATTTTATCAGTTTTTTGCAATTGAGAATTGTCCTTCTCTTCTTTACCTTCCATAACCTTTGTTACTCCCATTTGATCATCCATAGCATCAACCTCTTCTCCCTATGAAATCTTAGCAGATGTAACCTCATTACATTCCTCTTGTTGCCCAGAATCAGCATATGTTTTTGATGGAATATCTTGGCAAGAATGATTTGTAGTGACATTCATCTGCCTCAACTCCTCCTTACTAGTACCAAATCTCCTATGCACCCAATCTATAGTCGACTCCTTATTAATTCTAGAAGAATCAACCAATTCATGATTACCTTTAGGTGAAGATGATATATTCCCACCTGAAGTAGGATTGCAAGATTTTTCCAAAACATTCTCAACTGCTTCCTTCTTCACTCGTATTAATTCCTGCTCAGTTGTCCTATTCCCAGAAGAATTAGGAATAGAATTCAACTTTGTTTCATTAAATTCCTTTGCCTTCTCCTGTACCTCTTTGGATTGCCTTTCAAATTGTTCCTTCTTCTTACCATTGCTATGATCTTCACCCTTGCCCTCTGTAATTTGTAAAGGAGGATTGTGAACCTCCTCCACCTCTAGTACATTAAACTTATTCATAGTTGCAACTTCTTCAATCTTGGTCTTACCTTTCCCTTTGTCCATATCTTTTCCAACTTTTTCTTCAATAATGTGTCCCCTCTTATCTCTTTGATACTTGTTTTTCCTTGCCTGCATCCATTCTTGCTTTGCTTGATTAGCAGTAGGTTTCCCAACTATCATTCCACTTGACAACACCTTAGACTTATTGGCTGCAGTTCCAACTACATCTGTACTCACCAGCATCTCCCTCTCCTTGCCTTGATCCTTGAGATCACCATCAAAATTTCTATGAAGTTCTTGATGTACTACCCAGCATTCCTCCTCCGTGTGCCCTTGCTTCTTACATGTTTTGCAATACTTACGCATATAATCATATCTTATCTTGATCTATTTAGATTCTTCAGGACTAGTCGCATCAGCCTCCTCAATAATATTAATTCTTTGAGGCAATGTTGCAAGAAGATTCACCTCTACCTTAACTTTAGCACAACTAGGTCTTGTGCCATTTTGAGTAGCAAGATCAACATGTAAAGGTCTACCTACTGCATTATCCAATGAAAACACAAACTCCTTATGAAAGAAATTAGGAGGAAGGTCTTGAAATGAAATCCACGCAATTGCAATTGGTGTCTCAACATCTGGAGACCACCATGGACTCCACTTCGTACATCTCATCTGCCAAAATTCTCCTTGTGAATATAATCCTCCATCAATGACAACTTGATCAAAACGTGGGAATCTTCGATCAAACCTACTGAACACGACCCTTTGACTTCACATTGGATTGGAATTGCCTTCCTCAACTCTTGGATCACTGGTTTCCCATAAGAAAATTTGCCTAGAACTGCAAGATGTAATCCTTGTTGTAGTATTGATTGCTTAACCTCCGATTTCTTCCACCTCACCATTGGTTCACCATGTAAAATCTCAACTGGTTTTAGGTTTACGTTATTTACGTGCATGGGAGCATTTATTGCTTTTGGCTGGAACAAATTCGCATATGTTTGGATTGTTTTTGGAGTAGTAGATTGTTGTATGGTTGTGTTGGGGATGGTAGACGACTGCCCAACCTCCGGAGAAGGCTGGGCAGTGGCCGGCTTGGCCATGGAAGCAAGCTGCACAGTTTCTCTCACTAATCGCCCGTGATCGCCGAAGCTAACCTAATTTTCTTGCCTCTTCCCATTGTAACTTTATAAATTGAAACAGATGGAGTATAATTTTTTGCCTCCGCTAGGAATTGAACCTGAGACCTCATGGTTCTCACCCACTTTATTGACCACTAGGCCATACCCTTGGGTGATAAATAGTTGTGCCTGAACGGATTTGAAGTGCTGAAGGCTTTGGGTGAAACTGATTTGGAATGAAACTTGCTCTTGAAAAATCGCCCAAGGGTTTTATGTTTCGAAGGATGGTGAAAAATGACTTAAAATTCGACTAAGTATGGAATTGCAGAGCCTCTGATGTCGCAATTGCGAACTGGGGTTTGCAATTACGAATCCCGACCAAATGTGGGAAATACGAAGCTAGACTCGCATTTGCGAGTCCTTACTAGGCTGCCTACTTTCGCATTTGCAAACCAAAAGGTCGCATTTGCGAAGGTTCACATCCGCATTTGCGGACAGTCATTCGCATTTGCGAAGACTGGGGTCGTAGGCATTCATCGCATTTGCGATGATTTTCTTCGCATTTGCGAAGATCGCTGCCCAGGTGAAAGATCATATTTGCGATAAGAAGCTCGAAATTGCGAGTTTGCATTTGCGAATACTGGCTTCACAAATGTGAAGCCTGCAGAACTGAATGATACTAGATTTTTACGAATGAGAAAATGCAATCTGATGCCTATCCAAAACTCTCCTGAGCCCTTGGGGCTCCAAACCAAATATGCACACAACCTCAAAAACATCATACGGACTTACTCGTGCGATCATATCGCCAAAATAACATCATTTACATAGAATCGAGCCTCAAAACACATGATTTTCATTTCAAACTTCTTAAACTTTCAAACTTGGAACTCATGGTCCGAACCATGTCAAACGACGTCCGATTTCGACCAAACTTTACAGAAAGCGCTTAACACATATTTAAGACTTGTGCCAGGCATCGGAACCAAAATACGAGCCCGATACCATCGCTTTTTGATCAAATTTAATTTTTATTTTCCTTAAATATTTTCAGAAAATAATGTCATGGAAAAATTCATTCCTCGGGCCTGGGACCTCGGATTTCGATTCCGAGCATACGCCCAAGTCCCATATTTTTTGACGGACCTTCTGGGACCATCAAATCATAGGACCGGGTCCGTTTACTAAAAATATTGACTGAAGTCAACTTTAATCTTATTAATATCAAAATTCTTCAAATTTTTTATAGATTTCACATATTTCAACATAAAATTTTTCTGGCTACGAGCTCGAACTGCGCACGTAGATCGAGGCTGCTATAAGTGAGGTTTTAAAGGCCTCGGAAGTGCGGAAAAAGAGAGAAATTCGGTGATGACCCTTTGGGTCGTCACAGTTTGAGACTAGTGAACTCTGACACACTAGGATTTGGGGTCCTTGAGTCATTCCCTCTACTAGTGAGACCAACACTATTCTTGACACTCAACTCTTTCTTCCTATGGTCTACTAAATATGTAAATCGGTTGGTCAATCTATGGTTATGTGATCTAGCTTAAGTTCTTATGTGGATTATGGGTTGTGTTTGTGAATATGGCTCTTTGTTGGAAGTTAGGTATGCTACTGAAGGCCCAGATAGTGCTGGGTATTTCTTTTGGTCCTGTTGTGGGTCTACTATCATTATTTATTACATGTTATTAATTACATTATCATTGCGTCTGTAATAACTTTGTAAATAACAATTGGAGTGTAAGTAAAATGGTATGGTAGATTCTGATATTTGTGTGCAATGGTAGAAAACATGCCTATAGGATTCAATGATTTACTTGCTATATATGCCATTCAATGTGCACAATAGAAATCATGTCATTAGGAGAAGCACACACATGTGCACTTCCTTTTAGCAAACATGAATTCAAATGATGCAACTATCCTTACTGCTATGTGTTGCTAGAAAACTTGCCTATAGGAATAAATGTTAGTGAATTATCGTTCAATTCACCTCAGCACATTTACAACAATCATGCCTAGAGAATTTTGATCACTTCATTTACCATTGTCTTACACATATGCACTAGAAATCTATCAGGCTTTTCCAATAGATTTCATTGATCCCTCTACTGTGTAAATCACTTAGACACATCGTCCCTATGGTTTAATAACCATAAACATGTAATCTCAACAAGCAGCATATAACTACTGTGTAATCTCGTCTATAAGATGACACCTTGCATCTGAAACTTCCTGCCTGAGGTCACATATAAACCATGTATATAAGGCTTAATGGCTTTAATTTGGCTCGATTCTGAAACTGTCTAACGCTTAATGTGAGAATTTACTCGCGTGCATTTGTTGTCTAAGTGCGGAGGCTAACTTCAGCACTTAATTACTTTTACGTAAAGTCTAACATATTTTGTATGTCGCCTAGTTTTATCATTTTTGAGCAGCCTAAGTTAAGTCTAGAACTATCTAAAATAGAGGTCCAAACGCCTCCCGAGCTATAGGCATAGGACGGGTAGTGCACGCATAAGGCACGGTTTAGAACCAACTAGTGTTATTCAGGTAACAACTTAAAGATAGTAATCAAGTAGCAGGAGACAATAGTTTGTGCCCGCTGAATAATACGAATAACAACCCATCTTTAGGGAGTTATGAAGTATTATTTATGTTTCATGGGATAATCCTTAGGCCTAAAAATTTAGGACCCTCCCCCATCTTGTCTTTAAATCAATTATTTCTGTTTAATAAAACTTCCCAAACTTTTTGCTTTCTTTGTCTTTGTTTGTCTAACTAATTCATATAATTCGAGTTCGACCGGGATCCATAGTTGTGGACCTCGAAAAGTGCCTAACACCTTCTCTTCAAGGTAATTTGAGCCCTTGCCCGATCTTTGGTGATGCAAACTGGTTAAACCAGAGTTATTTGCAAATAGGTGCCTAACGCACCTCAAACTCGTTAGGTGGAGACTCTATATTTGAACACCTTCGTTAAAAGAGTTATCATAATGTCAATGCCCATTTCCCAAGAAAAAAGGGGGCGCGACAACATGGCGACTTTGCTGGGGATATTTTTAGGCTCTTACCATAAGCAAACTTGGTCTATGTGAATTAGTCTTCTCCGATAAACATGTCTTTATTATTTTTGTTGTTACATGAATATCCCGCTCCCGTTTCCCTTTTATTGCTACCTGTACACCCTTTTCCCATTTTCCCTTAATTTCAATTCGCATTAATATACAAATCTCTACTCAATTTGGTCATAATGTGCACTTTACTTTTAGAAATTTTTAACTAATTGCTACATCATGTCTCTCCCCACCCTCCCTTATCTAATTTATTACAATTTTCACATTGCACGAACTATCTTCTTCCTTGTTTTCCTTTCCTTTTGTGTCTTTATGTTTCATTTAATACTGCATTTACTGTTTTCATCATGCAAAATATTTGACAACATATTGATTTATCTTTGCATAAAGCATGCTCCATATCATATTGTACGCGTGCGTAATTAATACCATATCAGAACTTGATGAGTGTCCATTCTCTTCCTAAACCCCCCTTTAAATTTGAAAAGGCTTATTTGTGTAAAACTAGTCGATCAACAGTGTAGTCGAGGGTTCCATGCCTTTCCCTCTCAAGTTGTTCGCTTGAGGGTACCGGTCTAGACTCATCTAGAAACCCCCACTCTAATATTGACTGTGCATGAATCATGTCCTAACCTAGTATGGTTTAGAATGCTGTCTGCGTAATAACTCGTTAAGACCAGCCTTGTCCAAAGTCCACCGGGATTTCCATAATCCTAATGTGCACAATCACGATCTGTGCATTATTTGGAGAAAATGTGCCAATGTGTTGATCATTAACATGTAAATAGCCAAATATCGAGGGGAAAGGGCTAACTTTATTTGTTTTGCAGAAATGAGGCATGAAGTCCACTGGCTCGACATGGTTCAAAATATCCTACCTTTGCTACTGGATTTGGGGGAAATCTCCCACCAAGTGACAAAGATCATATGAAAAGAGGCATCGAAGATTTACCTCCTTGTTAGACATTCAGCCAAACAATGCATTAATTGAGGCCGCCACCATGTTTTGGGATGAGAAGAGAGACGTCTTCCATTTTGGTGACATAGAAGTGACTCCCCTTTTAGAAAAAATAGGAGGCTTCGCTGGGCTCCCATGGGATAGCCTTGGTTTGTTGGTATGGGAAAACTGCACTTCTCGAGGTTTCTTCAAAATGATGGGTTTTAGCAAAAATAATGAGTTAGTCTGTCTGAAGAAGTCTTACATAACATTCGATTTTCTTTATGAGCATTATGGGCACAACAAGTCATATTGCCTTTATCATGATGAGTTTGCCATCACTTCTTTGGGTTGGACTCCACCAAGGTTTTGTATTCATTATCTGCTTTCTGGGGATGCTGGTGTTTCCAATACAGGGAGAAAGGTTCCACACTCGCCTAGCTATGGTCACTAAGACCTTAATGGAGTTGTCCCTATGATTTTGGCTGAGATGTACTGGGCTTTAGACCGTTGTAAAAAGGGGTATATGCATTTTGAGGGTCACAATCTGTTGCTATAATTATGGTTGTTGGAACACCTTTAGAGAGGAGAATACCGTCAAGAACTTCTGAGACGACCATGGAATGAGTACATAGACTATCACCATCCGAAGAGAATGACTTTTATCCCAAACAGGTTTGCAAAACCAGAAAACGTTGTGAGTTGGGTACATTTCTTCAGCAATCTGATTGATGACAAGATACATTGGATGTTTGAGTGGTTCCCTAGCAATGAATTTATCTTTAGGTCGAGAGATACTCCTCATCTAGTGTTAGTCGGATTAAGGGGGATCTATCATTATGCTCATATCAGGGTTACGAGGCAAGTTGGGAGAAAACAGGTTATACCACGAGTTTCTAAAATGGTTCAGTACACGCGGACTTCAAGGGAACTCCATTCCATTCAAGTTTTAGGCACAAGAAATGTGGCATCAAAAGATCAAAGATACCATCGAGCCAAATCAATATCACACCGGCCATATGTATTTCTATCCATCATGGTTGGTAGATGATATAGCGGGGGATTTCAAGCCAGAGATTAATCTGAAGAATAGGGTTGTAGACGATGCTGCTGAAGCATAAGTCAAATATAGGAGGTTGCGCAAAAGGGTTTTTGATTCTGAAGCCAGGCGTTTGGAACAACATAAAATGGACATGGAAGCAATAAATGAGTGGAGAGAAATCGCTAATAAGTCAATAGAGATGTTGGAATATTTGGAGCAGGGGTTGATGCAGCTTGAGGGAAAGATGAGGAAAAGGATCTCGGACTGTTAGAATGCAGAGGGAAATGAAGGAGGGCATTTAGTAAGGGATCTGCTGATGGACATGCGCAACCTGGGGAATCTGATCGATGGGGCAAAGAAGGCCAAATATGGAGAATGTCCCTATGGGAGCAAATAGATTAGGAATGATGTTTTTATCTATTGGGACCCTATTCACCTTTTTGAGTGAATCGAGTTTGCTTTCTAGACTCGTTTTAGTCTTTGGCTGTAATAAGGCAAATGCCATAAGTGACTCTTTATAATTATTGTCGTGTTAGTAGAGATTTGGTTCATTTATCATATTAATGAAATGACGTAGTTATTGGCATCGATTTTCTCCAAATTTCCTAGTCCTACCTTGGGTACAATCCCAAACTAGGACGCAAATATATAATTCCGTAATATATGTTTAAATACTGCAAATATCCCTTTATTACTCCTTACTGACTTGTTTACCTTTTTGTTTTATTCTTTTCTTTTTTTATTCCCATCCCCTAAGTTTGGTTCGTGCATACTGGCATCATCAGCATATCATACCAGATTTGGGGGTCCTCCACCTCCTCTTCCTCCAAGTGATCCTAAAAGTAAGGGAAAATCTAAAATTGACGATATGAGTGGTATTAGGAAAGACAACGCTACGCATGCACAAAATGTCAAGACTTCGGATGGTCGGAGTACTCCAGCACAGAATGATTTGGTTTTACAGTTGGAACAAAAGATGCCGGAGCTACAAAGGGAACTTGAGTAAGTCCGAAACTTGGCAAACCTTTCCCTTACCCAGAACGTCCCCGACATCAACCAACAAAATGCCCAAAACCCAGCACCTCCCCAGAACACACAAAACCAACAAAATCCTCCCGCACCTCATCAGTATGCCACACCTCCTCAAAATCCCAATCCTCCACAGTACCTACCCTTTCACAACATCATCACCATCCCACCTAGTATCTATAAACCACCACCTACCACATTCCTCATAACGCACCACAACCTACCCCTAATCCCCAAAACTCAGCCAACGACCACCACTACTCCCAAATTCCCAGAGTCCATTAAAGCAACCCCATATACATGGAAACCTTACTCCATACTCCATAATAGACCCTGTACACAAAGGCGTTCGCCGAGAAGGACATTCTCATCAAGAACATAATGGAAGAACTCAAGAAAATTACTAGTCGAGTCCAAGGTGTTAAAGGCAGTAAAGGCGTTGAAGGTTTGAATTATGAGGATTGTGTGTTCATCCAGACGTGAAACTACCAGAGGGTTACAAACCTCCTAAGTTTGAAATGTTCGAGGGGACAGGTGATCCAAAGCTACACTTGAGAACATATTGTGAAAAGCTCGTAGGGGTTGGTAAAGATGAAAGAATCTGCATGAAGTTGTTCATGAGGAGCCTCGCTAGAGATGCCATGTCCTGGTACATCAGTCAAAAACTGAAAAAATGGGTTAACTGGTAAGCATGGCATCAGATTTTATGGATCAGTTCAGGTTCAATACAAAAAATGCGACAAACATCTTCTACATTCATGTATGGCCCCGTAAATAGTTTTTGGTCTCAAAACTTAGTAACTCGTGGTGTCGACTCCGTATATGTGATTAGGAAGCGGTTCAGACCCTTGGTAGTGATCTAAACTTTTAAAAATTAAAAGAATCAAATTTCCAGAAAATTTCCATTTTTGCGGGCCAGAATGCGGTCGCATATCAGCTATGCAAACCGCATTTCTGCCACAGAGTGAAGCAGAAGAATTGTCAAAATTGAAGTTGAAAATGCGGTCCATTATACGATCGCATAATCAATATGCGGACCGCATATTCGTCACATAAATTACTTATGGAATTATGGAGGTCAATTCTGCGGTGCAAATGCGACCGCATAACAAGAATGCGGACCGCATTCCTATCGCAGACCCTTCAGAGTTTCGGGGGAATTTCTGCGGTCCAATATGCGGACCGCAGTTCGATTCTACAATTGCAGAATGCGACCGCAGACCTTGCTCGGGCTCCAATTTTTTTAATTTTTCAACCCGACCCCCTTTCTAATAAAACACCCTAACCCCTCATTTTAACCACTTTTCTGAGAAAAAACAAGAGTGAGGGAGAAGGGGTTCTTGAGAGAAAGTTCATCTTCTTAAAAATTTGTTCCTCAAAGTATCTGGTCCGGGAAATTTTAAAGCAAGTGTCTTCATCTGCATTTCTACAGGTAAAATCCCTACCCTATTTTCATGGACTTTCAGATTTATTGAGAGGGGGAAGTCTCATGCATTAGTTCTTGGTAATAGGGGTTGAAACACTCATGCATGTTTATTAAAACCTAAAAATCTAGTAAGAGTAGTTGGGAGGGAGTAAAGAATTTGTGTAAAGAAGGGTTGATAACCTAAATGTATTCGGATAGTGATTGTGAACTTTGATTCTAAGAAATATGTATTAATCTGTGCACTAGATTGACGTCGCTAGGATTTTGGTGAAGTTTGAAATAGAAATTAAAAAAGAATTCGGCTCCAGGTATGTATGGCTAACCTTGACTTTGTAGAATCGCCTTGTTGGTGTTCAAATGTTTGGTATGTGACATCCACGTGGGTAAATTGTGAAATTTGTGTGATTTGCATGGTTGTGATTATGATATGTGGTATTGGCTGAGAAACAAATGATATAAGGAAATTGTAAGTGACGTAACTGGAATAATGGTGACATTAACATCTATGGCTTATCATGGGCAAGTATTGTTGTGACGTGAAACACTTGTGAATTGTGGAATATGACAGAAATAGTATTGATGGTTATGGAAACACTTGTAAATTATTGTTGCTACTCCCTAAGAAGTGTTGTTTTGATCTTTGTGAATTGTTCATTGTTGTTTTTGTGATTATTTGTGAATTGAAACGGTATAGTGGGATCGGGTTGCACGCCGCAACACGAAGTAATAAGGTGCGGGTTGTGGTGATAAGGGTGGCCGAGGTAATAAGGGTGGCCGAGATAATAAGGGTGGAAAGTAATCGAAATCACTGTTGAAATGAAAATATGAGCAAGAATGTGAAATCCATTGATGTGGAAATGCGGAAGTGGAAAACGGGAGAGTTTGTAAAACTTGTTTGGCTTGATTGTTCTTACTTTATGGATATGGTTGTTGTTTTTGTTACTGTTACTTACTTGTCTATGGCTTGCGTTTACTTGGCGCAAAGTTTGTTCATACATACCAGTACAATTCAAGTGTACTGACGGCCCTTTTGCCGGGGGCGCTACATTCGTGTTATGATTGTAGGTAGATTTGTAGCAGGTACTCCAGCCCACCGATCGTAGTTCCCTCTTCGTCTTCCGTTAGTTTTTTTGGTGAGCCCCATTCCTCTCAGGGCCCTACGTGGCTCAGGCCGCTTGTTTCCGTAGTTTTATTTTGCTGTTGGAAAAGGTATAGCCGGAGCCTTGTTACCGGCAAATATTGTATTCACTTCTTTCATCTGTAGAGGCTCCGTAGACAGGAAACGTGGGTCATGAACTTATGTAATATGTATTTTATATATAGGGTCAATGAAAAATGTAAACCACGCTAGTAACCATGTACCTTGTGTATGTTTTGAAATGAATTGGTGTTCTAAATTAATCGTATGGTCATTTCACTTGGCTAATAAGTAATGGAAGATGTGGGGTAATACGTGGGTTAGGAAAGGCACCCAGGCCCGCTTGACTGGGGATACCCGGTCGAGCGCCGGTCATGTCCCTCGGAAATTGGGGCGTGACAATTCAGAATCTTAATAAGAAGCCAATAGAAACTTTCTGCGAGTATGCTACCTGATGGAGATCAGAAGCTGTAAAAGTAAGGCCACCACTAGAAGAAGAAGGAATGAATAAGTTATTTATCTGAGCTCAGGATCTGCAATATTACGAGAGTTTGATGGTTATTGAAAACCATAAATTTTTCGAGATCATCAAATTGGGAGAAAGAATAGAAGAGTGAATTAAAAGCGGAACGGTAACAAATTTTGAGGCTCTATAGGCTACAAACAAAGCATTGCAATCGGACAGTATTTCTAAAAAGAAGGAAGTAGGGGCAGTGATGGTAGCCCAAGGTCCAAAGTCCCCCTATCACATACCAAATACCACCACCCATATATCAGCCTTCACCTCTTAGATACCAACAACCCGCCGCCACTTACCATACTCATAACACTCAGCCAGCATGCTACCACTCATCACCAGCCCGCGAAAACTACCAAAAATCCAAATCAAATTTTGACCATAGGCTGCCCAAAAAATACACTCATATTGATGAACCCATCGATCAGTTGTATGATAGACTGAAGGTTGCTTGTTATGTCACTCCTATTCCCACCGTTGCTATGTAAAATTCCTCTCAGTGGGTCAATCCAAATAAGACATGTGCCTACTACTCGGGCATGAAGTGTCATACTATCAATGAATGTTGCACTTTGAACGATAAGATCCAGTCGCTGATTGACACCAAGGTTATATAAACAAAAGAGGTTGCACCTAATGTTTGCAACAATCCCCTCTCGGATCACAGAGGCAAGGGGTAAATGTGATCGAAACTGATGAAGAATGGGATCCAGAAGGACCGATTGGGCCCATTCATGTAGAGGATAAACCTAAAATACCTCTAGTCATTCTCACACCTATTTTGGTGCAAATTCAGTCACCAATTAAGGTTGAAGTAACAACACCGACCCCGTTTGATGTTGAAATAACAACTCTCTCAGCTACGCCAACTCCATTTAAGGTGGAAGTGAACACACCCTTCACCATGACAGTAGCACCTATACTGTCCTCTAAGTCCAATGCTATACCATAGGACTATGCTACTGAGGCGATAAGGAAAGGAAAGGGGAAAACAAAAGAAACAGCTGTCGCACAAGGCATGACCAGAACTGGTAGGGTATACACGCCCAAGGATTTGGGAGGAACAAGTAAAGAAACCGCTCCCAAGCAGCCTATCATTGAAGTTGGACCGGATGATCTTTGGATAAATATTAAAGCAAGAGAGTATATTATGGTTGATCATCTGGACAAAACCCCTGCTCAGATATTCATTCTATCACTACTACAAAAATCTGAGGCGCATAAGAATGCATTGATGAAAGTGTTGAACGGAGTTTATGTACCTAATAACATTACCAGTGGATAGATAGCCAATATGGTAGGACAAGTATTGGAAAGCCACCAGATCACTTTCCACAAAGATGAATTGCCATTGGAAGGATTGAGTCACACCAGGGCATTGTATATCATAGTGCAATTTGAGGACAAATTCATTGCTAGGGTCTTGATAGATGGGTGTTCGAGTCTCAACATATGTATGTTGACCACTATGAAGAGGTTGGGTAAAGGTTTGCATGAGATACAAGCAGGAACTATAAACGTGAAAGCATTAGATAGGTCCTAAAGGGTCACGATTGGGGAGATCAACCACTGCTTGCAGATGGGCCCGACTTATTTCTGGCGTTGAATTTCAAGTATTAGACATATTCACCACATACAATTTGTTGTTAGGACAACAATGGATAGATGATGCTGGGCTGTAGCCTCTACTCTACACCAGGCTTGAAGTTCCAATGGAATTATCAGGAAGTGATAATCCACGGGGATGGAAGTAATCACATATACACCAATCAAACTACTCCGGTTGTTGGAATAGAAGGAAGTTGGGTGGAGAAACATACCATCGCATTGAGCGCTTCAATGCAATTGAGAAAGACAAATTGTGGAGTAACAAGATTGAAAGCATATTGTTATGGACAGGGTATGAACCAAGCAAGGGTCTCGGTAAGAATCTCCCAGGGATCACCAAACCGATACAGCTAAAACGTCACGACATAACTTTTGGGCTTGGGTGTGAATACACCTGGAACGTGTATCAAAATTGGTCGCCACTATGGTGTGGTCCTTATTACCCCCTTGAATAGCCAATCCATCATCTGCACCAGACATTTCAACAGACTAACATGACATAGGGATTTGAAGAAGATGAGGCTCTAGCTGGCCTGCGAAATCATTTTCTTGACGATGAAGACATGGATTGCAATGCAATAGCTGAGGAGGAGGAGGAGGAGGAGGAGGAGGAGGAGGAAGACCTTAATATTTAGATCGTGGGAAAAGGATCCGTTCCCAAGAACTGGATTGCCGCACCGTCCCAGGCCCGTCGAGCTCCTAGGTAGCCTGGAACTTAGCACATTTAGTTTTAAAAGCAATTTTAAGCATTTAAGACATTCTCAGTATTTTGTTATGAACGTATTTTGTTTTGAAATATGCTCGAGTCATCGAGCCATACTTGTTTTGATGTTTTCAAGATTTATTTAATGCATTGTTATTTTAGTATTTATTGTTGTCCTTTACATTGTCCCTCTACAATATTATTATTACTTATTCTGATGAACCGACGACTGTGCCATGTAATGAGACAACACAACATAAGGATAGTAATTTAGAGGAAATAGAAGATGAAGATAGAATACCTGAGGAAATTGTTAGAGAAGTGGAAAATTTTGAGAACAAGCTTAAGTCCAATTTGCACAAAACTGAAGTAGTCAATTTGGGAGATTCTGGAACAGTCAAAGAAACTCGCATAAGCATTCACCTGTCACCATCAGAGAAAGAAGAGTACACCTGTTTCCTGAAAGAGTGTGAAGATATTTTTGCATGGTCTTATGATGATATGACATGTATGAGCACGTCTATAGTGGCTCATAAACTACCTACCAATCCGATGTGTCCACCTGTAAAGCAAAAACTCAGAAAGTTCACGCCAGATATGAGTTTGAAAATCAAAGAGGAAGTCACCAAGCAGATCAAAGCTAAAGTTCTCAGAGTGGTTGAATATCCTACCTGGTTGGCTAACATCGTGCTAGCTTTGAAGAAAGACGGGAAGGTCAGAGTATGTGTCGACTATCAGGATTTAAATAGAGCAAGTTCCAAAGATGATTTTTCGTTATCCAATATACATATACTGATCAACTACTGTGCCAAGCATGAACTCCAATTCTTTGTAGATTGCTTTGCGGAATATCATCAAATCTAGATGGATTAAGAAGATGCCGAGAATATAGCCTTTATTACGTAATGGGGAGTGTATTGCTATAAAATGATGCCATTTGGTCTAAAGAATGTTGGGGCCAATTATATGAGAGCCATGACAACCATTTTCCGCGACATGATACACAAGGAGATAGAAGTGTACGTAAATGACATCATCATCAAATCCAAGAAGGGTACATATCACATAGCAGACCTGAGGAAGTTCTTTAATCGACTTCGAAGGTATAATTTGAAACTAAATCCCACAAAATATGCCTTTGGAGTCCCTGCTGGAAAGTTGTTAGGATTCAGCATCAGCCGCCGAGGGATCGATTTAGACCTGTCAAAGGTCAAGCCTATCCAAGATTTTCCACCGCCCAAGAACACGAAAGATGTGATGCGTTTCATAGGGAGTCTCAATTACATCAGCCGCTTCATTACACAATCGATCGTGATCTGTGAGCTGAATTTTAAAATGTTAAAGAATGATGCTGCAACAAATTGGACTGAAGACTGCCAGAAAGCTTTTGACAAAATCAAGGAATATTTGTGAATACTTGTCCACATCACCAGTCCTGGTCCCGCTAGAAACTGGGAGACCTTTGCTACTCTATTTGTTCAGGCTAGATGGGTCCTTTAATTGTGTCTTGGGACAACAAGATGAGATGGGGACAAAAGAGCAGGACATATACTATCTGAGTAAGAAGTTCACACCCTATGAAGCGTAGTATTCTTTGTTAGAACGCACCTGCTGTAACCTGACATGGATAGCTTAGATATTAAGGCATTACTTTTGTGCCTACACTACATATCTCATATCAAGGATAGATCCTATGAAATACATTTTCCAGAAACCTATGCCTACAGGGAAACTAGCAAAATGGCAGATACTCTTGAGTGAATTTGATATTGTCTATGTGACTCAGAAGGCGGTCAAGGGACATGCATTAGCAGATTATCTAGCATAAAATCCTGTAGGAGGAGAATACAAACCACTGAAAACGTATTTTCCCCATAAAGAAGTATCATTTATAGGAGAAGATATCACCGAAACTTACGACGGTTAGAGAATGTTCTTCGATGGGGCTGCAAACTTTAAAGAAGTGGGTATCAGAGCTATTTTGGTGTTAGAGATAGGTCAACATAATATGGTATTCGCAAAGCTCAAATTTCCATGCACCAACAATATGGCAGAATATGAGGCTTTCATCTAGGGGCTTGATTTGGCCATTGACATGAATATCCAGGAATTGCTGGTAATTGGTGATTCACACCTTCTAGTACATCAGGTTCTAGGAGAGTGGGATACACATAATACCAAAATACTACTGTATATATCTTATGCAAGAGTTGATGAAAAGATCCACAAAGGTAGAATTCAAACATGTTCCGAGAATCCAGAATGAGTTGCAGACGCATTGGCCACTTTTTCATCCATGATACAACACTCGAACAAGAATTTCATCGACCCTATTCCAGTAAGAATCCATAATCGTCCAGCTTATTGCGCTTATGTTGAAGAATAAATGATAGGAATCCGTAGTTCTATGAAATCAAGGAATACTTGTCAAAAGGAGAATACCCAAAGCATGCAAATCATAATCAGAAATGCACACTCCGAAGATTATCCAACCATTTCTTCCAAAGTGGAGGAATTCTGTACAGAAGGACCCAGACCTCGGGTTATTACGGTCCGTTGACACCAAGGAAGCTTCCAAACTGCTCGAAGAGATATATGCGGGAACTTACGGACCACACATGAACAATTTCTTTTTAGCCATGAAAATATTAAGAGCAGGATATTTTTGGATGATTATGGAAATGGACTGCATCAGGTATGTCCAAAAGTGTCACCAATGCAAAATACATGCAGATTGATACGGGTGACACCAAACGAACTCAATGCAACGATGTACCTTGGCCTTTGCCACTTAGGGAATGAATGTCACCGGTCCGATCGAGCCTACCGCCTCAAATGGGCACATATTCATTTTAGTGGCCATACATTACTTTACAAAATGGGTTGAGTCTACATCTTACAAAGATGTAACTAAGAAAGTCATCGCATATTTTGTCAGGGATTATATTATTTGCCGATTCGAGGTACCAGAATCCATCATCGCCAACCTCAATAGTAACTTAATGAAAGCCATGTTCGAAACCTTCAAAATCAAGCATAAGAATTCCACAGCATACAGACCTCAAATTAATGGGGCCGTGGAGGCTTTAAACAAGAATGTTAAGAAAATATTGAGAAAGATGGTAGACAACAACAAACAATTGCACGAGAAATTACCATTTACCTTATTGGGGTTACGTACAATTGTCTGCATATTAACCGGAGCAACTCACTACATGTTGGTCTATGGTACTGAAGTTGTCATTCCGCCGAGGTCAAAATTCCTTCCCTAATAATTAGTCAAGAAGCTGAACTCAGTGATGCAAAAAGGATAAGAAGTCACTATGAACAATTAGCTCTTATTGACAGGAAAAGAATGAATGCGGTATGCCATGGTCAACTTTATCAGAACAGAATGTACCGAGCTTTTAATAAAAGGGTCAGACCTAGACAGTTCACTCCGGGGCAGTTGGTGCTAACACGGATCTTCCCGTATCAAGACGAAGCCAAAAGGAAACTTTCACCTAATTGGCAAGGGCCCTACATAGTTCACAGAGTACTAATATGAGGAGCACTCATACTCGCAGAAAGGGATGGAAAAATTTGGCCAAAACCTATCAATTCAGATGCAGTCAAAAGATACTATGTTTAGATTGTTGCATTTTTTCATTTGATGTAATTGAACTACGCTTGACCTGATTCCCGTTTAAGAGTGGATACGTAGGCAAACCTGTGGGTTCGGTCACATCTTAATAAAATCTTCATTTTCCCCATGGTCAGAAACTGGGGCAAAATTTTGAGGAGGACCCTCAAAATTCCGGAGCAAGTCCAGCCAATTTCATCATACACAGAACGACCAAAGAATCCCTTATTAAACAGGGGTAGGATTTTGATGAGGACCCTCAAAATTCTAGTGCAAAGGAGTCGCAAGTCTCTAAAAGTGTCATAGTCATTGGTTCATCTAATTTACTTAATATTGTATACTGCTACATTTTTAAATAACTATATTTGTCAAATGCATGGATATTTTTCAAAAACTTTATTTCTATGGCAACCAGAGGTTACTCAGGGTAACTTATACAGGATCTCCAAAGTAAAGCAAAGCAAAGCAAGCAGGCGAAGGCACGAACCAGCCTTCCCCGCAAAAAACTCATGATTTTTCTTTGGATGCATTAATAATGAACATAACAGGAGTATTCGCAAATACACACATAATAAAATCACTATCTTCATAACGATAAAATTGCCAAATGCAAACATGTCTCCAGATAAGAAATACTCTGCTATCACTCATTATCTTTTCTTTGCATGAGGCTAAGCATTGCCTCCCATTTTGCATGAGGCTAATACCTGCCTCTTCAATTGCATAAGGCTAAGAACTTCCTTCCATTACATAAGGCTAAGACTTGCCTCCTCAATTGCATAAGGCTAAGCATTGCCTTCCATTGCATGAGGCTAAGCCCTACCTCCTCAATTGCATAAGGCTAAGCACTACCTTCCATTGCAAGAGACTAAGCATTGTCTACTATTTTTGTATGAGACTAAGCCATGCCTCCTTAATTGCACAAGGCTAAGCTGATAATAGGTGAATTAGACTATAATTAGGCCCTAAAGAACCACATTTTTGTATAGCTTTATGGTAAAAATGATAACCAAATGCTATGATTAGTGCTTTTTCATGCTTTGCAGGCTATATCCAATAAAAGAAGTCTGTGGAGTATTTTTGGGATCAATTATGGAGAAAAGGAGGCCAATCATACAATACCCACAAAGTGAACCAAGCGAAGGGACAAAACCAGAACTGAAGCGGGCCTGCCGCTGTCCAGGCGTAACCGCGGTAGGACCACGGTAGAACATTACTGTAGATTCAGAGGACCATTCTGGCCGCGGTCCTGGCATAACCGCGGTGGGACCGCGGCATGACACAAAAACTTCAGGGACCAAAGTGCCAAGTCGGGAAAACTTGGTGTAAAACCTTTATAAGATGTAGAAATTCGGCCACATTAGGGCAGGCTTGTTTTGAGATTATGTTGGCAAGATACACAAGTGTGAGAGATCACCCAAAAAATCATAGTTCTTTATCTCTTCTTTTTTTTGCTATTTTTGATTATGAATATTTTTGTAGTTATCCTTACGTTGTTATGAGTAGCTAAATACTTTAGTCTAAGATTTTGATGGAACCTATTGAAGGATGAAATTCTTAATTATGTTAATATTATTTTCCAGTTAATATCTATTTGTTCATCTATGTGTTTGTTGTAGTTAATTGACAGGATCCTCAATTAGCTATGCCTATTTAGTGTGGATAACTCGGAAGAGAGTGCATATTTAGGTAATTGCTGAACTACACTATTCCCAAAGTATAAAAGGGATCTATAACTGCGGGTTTAAAGGTGGGATTAGGGATAACAAAGTCTTGGGTGCAATCTAAAGTGAGCTGTAATAAACAAAGTCAGCTAGCGTATCTCGGGAAAGTGCGTCTAGTAAATTACCGCGAATACTCGGGAGAGATTTACGGTAAAAAGAGTGCTCATGATTGATAGAGATGGTTTGGTAAATCTATATGAAATATAACCGGAAGGGATTCCATCAATAGGGGAAATCATTACATTAGAACTTTCTAATTATTGTTTACAACCCAAGCATATTTAGTTTACAGCTGTTTATATACTTTCAGTCTTAGTTACTAGAAATACCATCAAATATTGTTTACAACATTTGGGGAAGTTGATTATAAAGAATTTAGTAAGTCCAACAAAAGTAATTGATAGGTTAATTCTCTGTGGATTCGACTCTGGGCATAAATACTCAAATTATATTTGCAACGTCCGCGTGTCCTTTTATAAGGCATAGTTGGGCGTGATCAAATGTTGGTGACGTTGCCAGGGACTTAACAGTGTTATCATTTACAATTAAAAGAAGTACAAAAATTCTTGGTGTAGTCAGTTTTCTCTATACCCAATTTTTACATTGAAATTTTAATGTTTGTTGACTTGGTTGCACATGTGTATGCCTAGAAACTCATCGAGATCTGGTGAAGTATTTGAAGCATTATCAGATCCTGAGAAAGTTTTCAAGGCTTTGAATCGGGCCAACTGGAAAAACAAACTACAACCAACAACTGCACAATTCGAAACAATCATGGGAGATCACGAGGACAACCCAGCAGTACCAATAGTGCCAGAGGCTGCTCTCTATGACTGGGCACAACCCACAACTGAGAATCTATCCACAGTGATAGTAGTCCCGCAGATACAGGCTGAGTCATTCCAAATCACAAATACGATGATGCACTTGTTATAGAATATGGGACTATTTTCGGGGTCACAAGTTGAAGATCCTCAGCAGCACCTGAAGAATTTCTTGTCTATCTGCAAAACCCAAAGGCAACCCAATGTAACTCCGAAAGTAATCAAGCTGTTATTGTTTCCATTCTCAGTGACATGAGCTGCCCAGATATGGCCGAATTCACTCCCTATAAATTCTATAGCAATGTGGGATGAATTAGTCAAGCAATTCCACAACAAGTTCCACCCACCCAACACGACTGCTCAACAAATTGATAAGATTTTGAGCTTTAAACAGAGACCGATGGAGACACTGTATGAAACATGGGAGCTTTTTAAAGGGATGTTGGTCATATGTCCACACAATGGCATTCCAGATCTAATGTTGGGGAAACGGTTTTACATGGGATTTTCAGATAGCGTAAAAAACATTGTTGATGCTTCAACTGGTGGGGCATTCTTGAGCAAAACATGGATAGATGGCTAGAGTCTGCTTGACAAGATGGCACAGAATTCGGGATGGATAACCAAAAATGCACCTATCACTCCAGTGGTGCACTCAGTGCATTTAGATCTATCCAATTCTATGGCTGAAAATATGGCCACCTTATTGACATAGATGAGCATACTCACCAAAAAGGTGGAAGAGTCAGAGCACAAACAGCAGGTACATATTGTTGATACTACTAATGGGGACTTGTGCACATCTTGCATTGGTCATCCCGTTAATAACTAGTGGAATGCAGAACACGATCATTATCACTACCCTGAAAACATGAACTATGTGTCTAATTATGGCAGCCAGAGACAGGGTGGTCAAAATTGAGGTCAACAGAATCAGCAATACAGGCCAGCACAGCCACAGTTTAACACTGGGAACATGGAAGGTATGAGACCCCCCAACAATATGGCACCTTACCTAAGACCACGGGGATACAATAATCAGAATCAGCAGCAGGGGTATCAACCGCCTCAACAGCAGCATGGTGGAAGGCAGGAAGATGGGTTTGCTAGACTTGAAGCAATGATGCAACAGGTTATTGGATCTAATGCAAAAATTACTGACAAAGATCAGGAGCCAATAGTTGATGTAGCAGCTGACAAAGATCAGTCCCAATTGATTGGGAAGAAGAGACCTCTTGTACCTTTCCTTCAGAGGCTAGCTAAGTACAAAAAGGAGGAGCAATACAAGAAGTTCTTTGAAATTCTAAAGCAAATCCAGATAAATATACCATTGATTGAAGCTTTGAAGGAGATGCCTGGGTATGCAAAAATGATAAAGGACTTGATGTCCCGAAAGTTCGATTTTCAAGACTTGGCCACAGTTACTCTTACTCAGACCTGTAGTGCAGTGGTGACTAGACCAATTGCGGAAAAGCTATCTGACCCAGGGAGCTTTACAATTCCATACACTATTGGTAATTTTGCTTTTTCTAAGGCACTGTGTGATCTGGGGGCCAGCATAAATCTTATGCCCCTGGCAATTTATAAGAGGCTAGGCACTAGAAGAGCTAGACCCACCTCTATGTTGTTGCAGCTGGCTGACAGGACTGTGAAATGACCCTCTGGTATCCTGGATGATGTGCTGATTCAGGTAGGGAAATTTGTGTTCCCTGCAGATTTTGTGATCCTAGACTGCAGGGTGAATGAAGAGATTCCCATAATTTTGGGAAGACCGTTCTTGGCCACGGGGAGATCTCTAATTGATTGTGAGACTAGGGAGCTCAAGATGATACTGAACGATGAAGAAATAACATTCAATGTGCAGAAATCTATGAGGCGACCAAGTGAATTCGCCAATTGCTCTCTTATTGATGATGTGGATGTAATTGTAGAGACTGATGATGAATGGCTGACTATTGAGGACCCCCTTTCTGCATGTTTAATGAATTTGGATGAGGTAAATGGAGAGGATCTGGTGGAATGGGTGTTGGCACTAGAGGGTAAAAGGTTCTGGGATAGAACTCTAGAATTTGAGCCCTTGCACTTGGAAAATCGAGAAACTCCTCCAACCAAGCCATCAATTGAAGAACCACCAAAGCTGGAGTTAAAGCCATTGCCTACCCATCTCAGGTATGAATTTCTTGGACCTAACTCCACATTACATGTTACTATCTCATCTAGTTTGTTAGATGTGCAGGCTCAACTACTGCTGCTGGTACTTAAGGAGTGCAAGACTGCCATTGGGTGGATCATGGCAGACATAAAGGGGATCAACCTCGTCTACTGTATGCACAAAATTCTACTGGAAGAGGGGCACAAACCTTCTAGGGAACACCAAAGAAAGCAGAACCCCAATATGAAGGAAGTGGTGAAGAAAGAAGTAATCAAGTGGTTAGATGCTGGAATCATTTTCCCAATCTCTCATAGCAGCTGGGTTAGCCCAGTTCAATGTGTTCCTAAAAAGGGTGGCATGAAGGTAGTTAAGAATGATAACAATGAATTGATCTCTACAAGAGCCGTCACGGGCTAGAGAATTTGCATGAACTATCGAAAGTTAAATCTAGCCACCCGGAAAGACCACTTCCCACTTCCCTTCATTGATCAGATGTTAGACAGATTCACAGGGAGGTCACATTTCTATTTTCTGGATGGGTACTCAGGATATAATCAGATCTCTATTGCACCAGAGGACAGAGAGAAGACCTCTTTCACTTACCCGTATGGCATTTATGCCTTTCGGAGGATGCCCGTTGGCCTATGCAATGCCCCCGCCACATTCCAATGGTGCATGATGGCCATATTCGCTGACATGGTAGAGGATATAATGGAGGTGTTCATGGATAACTTCTTAGTGGTGGGGAACTCATTTGATGAGTGCCTGATAAATCAGACTCGTGTGCTGAAATGGTGTATCGAGACTAACCTGGTTCTAAATTGGGAGAAGTGCCATTTTATGGTACAAGAGGGCATAGTCTTGGGACACCGGGTGTCAAGCAAAGGAATTGAGGTGGATCGTGCTAAGGTAGATGTGATAGCAAAGCTACCCCCTCCAACTTCAGTCAAAGCAATCAGAAGCTTCCTCAGGAATGCCAGTTTCTATTAGATATTCATAAAAGACTTCTCGAAAATTGCCAATCATCTTTGTAAGTTGTTAGAAAAAGATCACCCTTTCTTATTTTTTATGATTGTAGGGTAGCATTCGAGGAACTGAAAAAGAGGCTGGTCACAGCACCTATCATAGTTGCCCTCGACTGGGAGAAACCATTCGAACTCATGTGTGATGCTAGTGACTACACAGTGGGGGCAGTACTGGGACAGTGGAAAGTCAAGCTGATGCATCCAATATACTATGCTAGTAGAACGCTGAGTGGAGCCTAGCTGAACTACACTGTCACTGAGAAGGAGATGTTGGTTGTGGTGTTTGCTTTTGACAAGTTCAAATCGTATCTGATTGGGTCTAAGGTAATTTTCTACACTGACCATGCAGCTCTCAGGTACTTGATTGAGAAGAAGGAGTCTAAGCCGCGCCTGATTCGTTGGGTGTTGCTACTGCAATAATTTGACCTTGAAATTCGTGATCGTAAGGGCACAGAGAATCAAGTTGCTGATCATCTAGCTCGACTAGAGGGAGCTAAAAATGCTGTTGCAGTTGAGGACATTCTGGAAACTTTTCCAGACGAGCAGTTGCTCGCTACTAGTCTTGAGGAAGCGCCATGGTATGCGGACTTTGCTAATTACCTGGACAGTGGTATAGTTCCTTATGACCTCTCATCTGTCTAAAGAAAAAAGTTTTATAGTGATAGCCACATCTATTATTGGGACGAGCCTTATCTGTTTAGAATATGTGTTGACAATATGATCCGGAGGTGTGTCCCCGAGATAGAACAATCTTCTGTTATCTGGGCTTGTCATGCATCAGCATATGGAGGACATTTTGGAGGGGTCAGGACTGCTGCGAAAGTGCTTGAGGCCGGATTCTTTTGGCCAACAGTGTTTAGAGATGTGTACATATGGGTGAAGGGCTGCAATGAATGTCAGCAAACTGGGAACATCTCCCATCGCCACGAGAAGCCCATGGACCCTATTAAAGAGGTGGAAGTGTTTTATGTCTGGGGGATTGACTTCATGGGTCCCTTCGTCAGCTCCTTTGGAAATAAATACATACTTGTTGCTGTGAATTACGTGTACAAGTGGGTATAAGCTACTGCGTTGCCCACTAATGATGCAAGAGTAGTGGTGGGATTTTTGAAAAATAACATATTCACCCGATTTGGGACACCAAGAGTGATTATCAGTGACGGATGCACTCACTTCTGTAATAGAGCCTTCGAGAAGTTGCTTGCAAAGTATGATGTACGCCACAAGATGGCCACCCCTTATCACCCACAAACTAGTGGGCAGGTTGAAGTATCCAACAGAGAGATAAAGAGTGTGTTAACCAAGACTGTGAATGCCACAAAACTGATTGGTGAGAAAGCTAGATGATGCACTCTGGGCCTACAGAACTGCTTTTAAAACACCAATTGACATGTCACCATATAAGTTGGTGTTTGGAAAGGCATGTCACCAGCCAGTGGAACTTGAACATAAAGCATGGTGGGCATTGAAGCAGCTGAACTTAGATATTGAGGTCGCATGCACAACTAGAATCACTGACTTGCATGAGCTTGATGAGTTCAGACATCTTGCTTTTGAGAGCACAAGATTGTACAAGGAAAGAATGAAGAGGTTACACGACCAGAACATTGTTGAGCGACATTTCAAACCCGGGGACATGGTATTGCTCTATAACTCAAGATTACGGCTGTTCCCTGGTAAGCTTAAGTCAAGATGGTCTGGACCATTTCAAGTGATTGAAGTATTCCCTTCAGGTGCAGTAGAGATAGCCGCAGAGAAAGACTCTCGTATATTTAGAATCAATGGGCACAGATTGAAACTATATGTGGGCATGAACGAACCAAAGGATGGGTCTGAGATCCACCTCACTGAACCTCAGAGGTTGAGCGAGCCTTAAATGCGCTCACATGCGTCGTGCCGCGACATTAAATCAAGCACTGCGTGGGAGGAAACCCATAAATGTGTCGTAAGTGTAGTTTGTAATGTCATGTAAAAAAAAAAGAGAGAGAGGTTGAGTGAATCTTAATTGCGCTCGTGATGCGTCGTTCTACGTCGTGCCGCGACATTAAATCATGCGCTTCATGGGAGGCAACCCACGATGGTATAATTTCTAACATATTGTCTAACATGGGTAAGTTATGCATTAAAAGAGGTAAAATAGTGCCTAAGGGGCAAACTAATGAAAAGAACCCCGAAATTGGCATCCAGGAACAGGCTGACCGCGGTCGTGGCGTAACCGCAGTAGGACCGCGGTCAGAGACCCTCTCTGAAGAGGGTCCACCGTGGTCGCGGCATAACCGCGGTCAGAGACCCTCTTTGAAGAGGGTCCACCGCGGTCGCGGCATAACTACGATGGGACCGCGGTAGGTTAGAACGGGCCCAAGTACGATGTGAAGAATTTTTTTTATGCAAAGTAGGACATTAGGGGTAAATACATGGGGGTTTTAATTAAGGGAAGAAGTTTAAAATACACGGTTAACACAAATAAGGCAAGGATCTATCAAATATAGTAAATCAAGGAGGTCAAAGATTTTTGTAAGTATTGGTCCACGAATGAACCAAGTCAGAAAAGCTAAGGGAAACTTTTACTCAAATCGAGTAATAGGGAAATCAGCAAACATGGAAAGGAATCAATCAAACTTATACAAAGGAAGTATGAAATCAATCACAATTGACAGCCATTTAGAAGGGAAGTTCAGTACATATAAAGAATACACAAGTAACATGCATGAGAGGCTGAATTTAGGACAAAGTAAAAGTGTCATGCAATTGCAAAATAAGTAAGTAGTAGACTATAGGAATATGGTAGTCATCTCAGAGAAAAGGGAATATCAGATAGCATGAAAAAGGCCAAGTGGAAAGGTCTTACAGAGTTTAGCAAGAGGTTAGAATCATTTGAAGAAACAAAAATTGAAGCAATGATTTTGAAACTTAGTGAAGCAGTAGATAAAACAACTCTAGGAACTCAAATAAGTCCAAGAGATTAGGGTTTTTGAAATCAAGCAAGTTAAGAGGTAGCCTCAAAACTTGAATGAACCCCAAATTCTTGGGTTTTTACCATTAATCGAATCTAGAGATGAAAACAAGTAAGTCAGGCAAAAAAAATTAACAGAATAAGTGCAGAAATCATAAAGGAACATGTACTTCCTAGTAGAAAACACTCATGAATAACATAATAAAAGATCAATCATGCAAAAAATACAGTAGAAGAACTCGTAAGGACAAGGTAGAAGAAACACATAAGGGTCATAGAAGCGACATAGTAGAAGAAACATATAAAAAAGTCAAAGAAACCCTAGATCCGAGAATGTGAAAGGTTTAAAAGCAAAGTTTTGAAAGAACCTTTTGAGAAAATGTTTGAGACCTTAAGATAAACACAGATCTAGGATAGATCTAGAGAATTTAGAAGAACCTCGAAAGGTTAGGTTTTCAAAAGAAACCTAGTGAGAAAGGCCTGGAAAACTCGTGGATCTAAGCCGGAGGAGTTAGACTCAGGCTCGAATGACTATGATACACCGGAGATGACCATGGAACCCTGAATCGAAGGAAAACTGGGTAGAGATCTTCAAGGTCAAGCCTTGAACCTGCAGGAAACCGGCGTATAAGAGCACCAGGGGGTGGGTGTAAGATCCCCATAGCTTTGGTGGCCATAGATTTCGGTGGATCTCCAGTCTGAGATGACAAGAGGCGGCTAGGGTTTGAGAAACCTCAAGAGAGTTTGAGAGAGTGAAGGGTTTCAAAGGCGGTGGTTGGTGAGAAATGAGGTAGGGTAAAGGGGTCGTTTGAATTAAAAAAGGAAAGGGATGAGGGGAGCCGTTTATCTAAAAAATCAACGGCTGGGATTAAACGGGTTAAATGGGGACCGAGTTTGGGTATGATAGGAAAGGGTATGGGTCGGGTTATAATAAAGTTGGGTCGTTGATTAGGGGTATGATTGGGGGTTAAATTGAGGCTACAATTGCAATTGAAATAGCTATGTATTAAATAACCAATTTCTCCCCTTTAATTTATATAAAAATAGTTAAAAATGATTTAAAAAAATTAAAAGCACTGAACTAATTAATAATATATAAACATTAATCTAAAAATACTGGGAAAATTTTATAATTGTAAAATGCCATTAATCGTAATATAGACTATAATTGCAATTTTATGCAATTTTAGTTTAAAAATATCAAGTAAATTTGTAAAAAATATGCAAAAATTACCTTAATTATATTTTGGTATAAATATGAGGTTGGAAATAAATTATACACAAAAATGGTAATTTTAAGAATAATTATGCGACTTTGTACTACTAAAATAGACAATAAATTGATTTTGCAAATCTTAGAAAATTAGGGAAAAATATCCAAATTCTTAGGCATGCTTATGTATGCCTACACATACTATTTTTTAGAATATTTTGAGTATATAAAATACACAGGAGAAAATTGGGTATCAACAGCTGCCCCTCTTTACCTGGGAAGGATGAAAGAGTTGTTGGGTAAAGATATGATGACCAATTTTGACCGAGAGAAACGACTTGCAAAAGGCTTTGACCGAGCTCTGATTTCTGAGTTGCCTATATATCCCTGGTTTTATAAAAATCAGATCATATGTAATTCAGGATGCATCGACGGAGTATGCCGATGGAGGTTTTCGAAGAGACGGGCGCAATATTTAGGTTGGGAAAGGTGGTCAGGGACTGACGGGTTGCATGAACTGGGGCGAGATCGCTCCTGTTGTAATGGTCGTTGCCAGTTGATGTACCTGCAATTGAGTAATACAAGCATATCGTGCGGAATTTAAACGTGATGCAAGTTCCCATTGAACCATGAATGTTGTCTTTGGACGGTTAAGATGATGTCCTCAGACCATGACGTCCTTGGCCATGAAGCCCATAATAAAGGATTCGCAGGCTATGAAATGATGTTCTCAGGCTATGACAATGGTGCCTCCGAACCATGATGCCTTTGAATAATGATGTGCAGAATATAAAGCGGGGTCCTCGGGCCATAGCATGACGTTCTCGGGCTATGAAGATGGTGCCTCCGAACAATGATGCCCTTGGACAGTTTGGCGGTATTTCAGCCCATGAAATGCAATATTTGGCGGTATTTCAGCCCATGAAATGCAAGATTTGGCGGTATTTTAGCCGATGTAAAGGAGAACTCTAAAATGGCGATATTTCAGCCGACAGACATTTAAATAAAGCTAGCGATGTTTCAGCCGATGTAGAAAATGTAAATGGTGATATTTCAGCCAACAGGAATTTAAATAAAACTGGCGATGTTTCAGCCAATGTAGAAAATGTAAATGGCGATATTTCAGCCGACTCGAATTTAAATAAAGTTGGCGATGTTTCAGTTGATGTAGAAATATGTAAATGGCGATATTTCAGCCGACAGGAATTTAAATAAAGTTGGCGATGTTTCAGCCGATGAAAATATTTAAGTAAAATTGGCGCTATTTCAGCCGATGTAGGCGATATAAATAGAGTTGGCGATAATTCAGCCGATATAGAGATTTGAGTAATGTTGGCGATCTTTCAGCCATGCAGATGGAGGTAGGGCTTAACCTCGGAAGGCAGAATGGTATCCTTATGCAATATAGAGAAATGCAGGATGGAGGTAGAGTTTAACCTCGGAAGGCAGAATGGTAGCCTTATGCAATGCGCAGAAAAATATAGATGTAGACAATGCTTAGTCTCGGAAGGTAGAAAAGTAGCCTTATGCAATACGAAAAATGTAGATGGAGGCAGGGCTTAGTCTCGAAATGAAGAAAGGGAGCCTTATGAAATACGAAAAATACAGATGGATACAGTGCTTACTCTCGGAAGGCAGAAAGGTAGCCTTATGCAATGCGAAAAATGCAGATGGAGACAGTGCTTAGTCTCGGAAGGCAGAAAGGTAGCCTTATGCAATGCAAAAAATGCAGATGGATGCAATGCTTAGTCTCGTAAGGCAGAAAGGTAGCCTAATGCAATGCAACAAATAAAGGTGAAGAGTAACAAAATCTCTTAGCTGATAGTTGATTGTCCTTGTAGTTGCTGGGGATGTTGCGTGTGAATAGCACTTGAAAATGGGTAATGATCCTGAGAATTGTATTCCTGAAAAGTGTGAGTTTGTAATCATATCCGATGATTATATGTTTTTGGGGTGCCTGCATACAAAGAAAGATTGTGAGTTTTGTCAAGGGGGAAGGTTAGTTTGCCTTCCCGTGGACTTCGCTTGTCCTACTCGGCTCTCGCTTCCATTTGGGGGAGCGTTGCTAATCAAAGCTATTTTGATAGTAGCAATGCATGATTTAGTAAAATAAAGGTAAAATGGTTTTAGATGAACCGATGACTGCAACACGGTTCAAGATATTGCAACCTCTTGTGCTTCGAAATTTTAAGGGTCCTCGAAATTCTTCCCCAGTTTACTAGGCTGGTGCTTCTGACGGCTGTGCGTGATGATTGGCAAAGATCAACTTCGAAATTTTGAGGGTCCTCCTCAAAATTCTACCCCAGTTTCCAATGTCGGGGGAAATGAAAATTTTATTGAGTTGTGCCCAAACCCATAAGGCTGCCTACGTATCCCCTCTTAAATGGGAATTAGGTCAGGCGTAGTTCAAATTACGTAATAAAGGAATCATAACGGCTACACATAGTATCGCTTCACTGCATCTGAATTAATCGACTTAGGCCAGACTTCTCTATCTATTTCTGCGAGTATGAGGGATCCCCCGGTTAGAACCTGGTGAACCATGTACGGACCTTGCCAGTTGGGAGAGAATTTTCCTTTGGCTTCATTTTAATGCGGAAAAATGTTTTTCAGTACTAACTTCCCTGGCGTGAATTGTCTTGGCCTGACTCTCTTGTTGAAGGCTCTGGTCATTCTGTTCTGATAAAGCTGACCATGGCAAACTACATTCAATCTTTTCCCATCTATAAGGGCTAATTGTTCATAGCGACACTCTACCCATTCTGAATCTTCAAGTTATGCTTCCCGCATAATTCTCAGGGAGGGAATCTCTACTTTGGCTGGGATGACTACCTCGGTACCGTAAACTGGCATATAAGGAGTTGCCCTAGTTGATGTGTGGACTGTGGTACGGTATCCCAATAGAGCAAATGATAGCTTCACATGCCATTGCTTGTGTTTTTCTATCATTTTCCTCAGTATCTTCTGATGTTATTATTGGCCACTTCGACGGCTCCATTCATCTGAGGTCTGTATGCTGTAGAATTCTTGTGCCTAATCTTAAATGTCTCACACATTGCTTTCATCAGATCCCTGTTGAGATTGGAACCATTATCAGTGATGATTGACTCTGGGACACCGAACCGGCAAATGATACGGTCGTGAACAAAGTCTGTCACAACCTTCTTGGTTACCGCCTTGGATGATGCTGCTTCAACCCATTTGGTGAAATACTCAATCCCCACTAGAATGAACCTGTGCCCATTTGATGCGGCAAGCTCGATAGGTCCAATGACATCCATCCTCCAAGCGGCGAACGGCCATGGTGAGCTTGTTGCATTGAGCTCGTTAGGAGGCACTTTTATCATGTCTGTATGGATCTGGCAATGATGGCATTTCCGAACATACTGGATACAGTCTGTCTCCATAGTCATCCAGAAATAACCAGCTTGGAGTATTTTCTTGTCTAAGACGAAACCATTCATGTGTGGGCCACAGGTCCCTGCATGAACCTCCTCCAAAAACCTGGATGCTTCCTTTGACTCGACATACCTTAGTAATCCTAAATCGGGAGTCCTCCTATACAGGATTCCTCCGCTGTGAAAGAAGTGATTGGATAACCTTCGCAGTGTGCGCTTTTGAGTAGCGTTTGCAAGTTCTTGATACTCTCCTGTTGACAGATACTTCTTAACGTCATGGAACCATGGTTTTCCATCTGCTTCTTCCTCGACATGAGCACAGTAAGTAGGTTGATCCTGGATTTTTATCGGTATAGGATCAATGAAGTTCTTATCTGGATGTTGAATCATGGATGACAGAGTGGCCAATGCATCAGCGAACTCATTTTGATCTCTAGGGACATGCCGGAATTCTGTCTTCATAAACCTCTACCTCAAATCTTGTACATGATTCAAGTATGGGAGTATCTTGGAATTCTTGGTCGCCCAATCTTCTCGAACCTGATGCATGAGCAAGTCTAAATCCCCGATCACTAGTAACTCCTAAATGTTCATATCGATGGCCAGCTTAAGCCCAAAGATGTAGGCTTCATACTCGGCCATGTTGTTGGTGCACGGGAACCTGAGTTTGGCGGACACCGGGTAATGCTGACTTGTTTCTGATACTAGAACTGCTCCTATACCAACTCCTTTAAAGTTTGCCGCTCCATCGAAAAACATTCTAAAGCCATCATAGGATTCTGCAATGTCTTCTCCTATGAAATAAACCTCCTCATTGGGAAAATACGTCTTTAGAGGCTCGTATTCTCCGCCCATGGGATTTTCGAAAAGATGATCAGCTTGTGATTGTCCTTTGATCACTTTCTGGGTCACGTAGACAATATCAAACTCACACAACAGAATTTACCATTTGGCCAGCTTGCCCATGGGCATGGGCTTCTGGAAGATGTACTTCAGCGGATCCATCTTTGATATGAGATAAGTGGTATAGGCACAAAAATAATGCCTCAACTTCTGAGCTACCCAAGTCAGAGCACAACAGTTGCATTCTAGCAGGGAATAACGAGACTCGTACGGGGTGAACTTCTTACTGAGATAGTAGATAGCTTGCTCCTTTCTCCTCGTTTCATCATGTTGTCCCAAAACACAACCAAATGCTCCATCCAGTACTGCAAGGTAGAGCAATAGCGGTCTACCCGATTCGGGCAGAACCAGGACTGGCGACGTTGACTAGTATTCCTTGATTCTATCAAAAGCCTTTTGACAATCATCGGTCCATTTATTTGCGGCATCCTTCTTCAACATCTTAAAGATTGGTTCACAAATGACGGTGGATTGGGCTATGAACTGGCTGATGTAGTTGAGTCACCCCAAGAAACTCATAACTTCCTTCTTGTTCTTTGGAGGGGGTAATTCTTGAATGGCCTTGACCTTCGACGGATCGAGTTCTATTCCTCGTCGACTTACGATGAACCCAAGCAATTTTCCGGCTGGAAACCCGAAAGCGCACTTGGCAGGATTTAGTTTCAGGTTATACCTCCTTAATCTGTTGAAGGACTTTCTTAAATATCCCATATGGTCAGTGGCTTTCGTGGATTTGATGATGACATCATCTATGTACACCTCGATCTCTTTGTGTATCATGTCATGGAAAATAGTAGTCATGGCCCTCATGTAGGTGGCCCCAGCATTCTTTAATCCAAACGGCATCATCTTGTAATAATACATTCACCACAGTGTAATGAAAGTCATTTTTTCCGCATCTTCTTTGTCCATCCATATCTAAGGATGCCCAACAAAACAATCGACAAATGATTGCAACCTGTGCTTGGCGCAGTTGTCAATTAGGATATGTATGTTCGGCAAGGGGAAGTCGTCTTTCGGACTGGCCCAATTGAGGTTATGGTAGTCGACACAGACTCTGACCTTCCCGTCCTTCTTCGGCACTGGCACAATGTTGGCTAACCATGTTGGATACTCCACTACCCTAAGGACCTTGGCTTTGACTTGTTTGGTAACTTCTTCTTTGATTTTCAAACTCATGTCTGGCTTGAACTTTCTGAGTTTCTGCTTTACCGGTGGACACGTCGGATCCGTTGGCAGTTTGTGAGCTATAATAGATGTACTGAGACCGTTCATATCCTTGTATGACAAGGCAAATATGTCCTCATATTCTTTTAAGAACTCCGTGTACTCTTCATTTTCTGATGGTGACAAGTGAACACTGATGCACGTTTTCTTGACATTCTCTGTATTCCCCAAGTTAATTACCTCAGTTTCGTCCAAGTTAGACTTAGGTCTGTTCTAAAAATCCTAAATCTCTTTAATGACCTCTTCCGGTATCTCATCCTCTTCTGAGTCTCTGTCCGTTTGTTGCGTTATCTCATCGCATGTCACATTCATCGGTTCATCAAGATAAGTAATAATAATGATGTGCAAAGTAAATGGCAGAAAAAGAAATAATAAGAGCGAGATTTATATAAAAACTAAAATGCTTCGATAAATGCCAAAAAATATTTTGAACATGGGAGCTCTTAAAATTTAAAGATAATACTGAAGAGAAATCAACTAGTGAAAAAGCAAAAGATAATTCATAATACTTTGTTCAGCCTTGCTACCCCGAAGCTCTCTGTGCCCTGGTGGTTCTAATAGACCAATTGTTGAGGCACTCTCCTCGGTTCACTGCCTGTATAGAAGGGCCTTCCTCCCCTTCTTCGTCAAGAATGACGTGACAGCCCATATTGTCATCTTCCAAGAACAGGTTCTTCATTGCTGCTAATACTTCATCTTCCTCTGACCCATACATAATGTCGGCCGGCTGGAAGGTCTGTTCTAGGCGGAGTATCGGTTGCTCCAGCGGATAATAATGGTTGCACCATGGTGGCGACCAGTTCCTGAATTCCTTCCAAGTATATCCATATCCTAACCCGAAAGTGGTGCCATGCTTCTTCAGTTTGATAGGCTTGGTGATTCCCTGAAGGTTCTTGCTGAGCCCTTTGCTAGGTTCATACCCGCTCCAATTCAAGATACTTTCTATCTTATTATCCCACCACTTTTCTTTGTCCACGGTGTTGACTCGCTTAATGTGGTGGTAAGTTTTTCCTCCTAGCTTCCTTCAATTCCTGGGATGGTTTGGCGACTGTATATGGGGTTACTCACGTCAGCATGAATAATCACCTCTTGGTGATTCCACTCAAACTTCACTGCCCGGTGCAGGGTTAAGGCTACGACTCCAGCGGCGTGGATCCAAGGTCATCCTAGTAGTAAGTTATAGGATGCTGGGATGTCTATTACTTGAAAATCGACATCGAACCAAGTTGGCCCCATTTGTAGACATAAACTGATCTCCCCAATAGTGGACCTTTGGGAACCATCGAAAGCTTTGACATTGATAACCCCATCCTTGATTTCATGTAGACTCTTCCCCAATGTTCTGAGGGTCACCAATGGACAAATGTTGAGGCTGGATCCTCTGCCAATTAAAGTCATGGTGATAAATAGTCTTCACATTGCACAGTGATGTGCAACGCTTTGTTGTGTCCTAAACCTTCACGGGGCAATTCATCCTCGTGGAAAGTGATATTATGACTCTCCAATATCTGCCTGATGATATTTGCCATCTCTCCTCCAGTTATATTGCTGGGTACGTATGCCGCGCTCAGTATCTTTATCAAGGCATTCTTGTGTGCCTCAGAGTTCTGCAGCAAAGCTAAAATGGAGATCTGCGCTGTTGATTTGTTTAATTGGTTGACAACTGAATATTCCTTTGCCTGTATCTTCCGCCAGAGATCATCAGGTCCATTTTCAATAGGCCATCCAGAGGCCTGAGTACTTGATTCAACTAAGTGCTCCGGAGTATAAATTCTGCCGGTCCTGGTCATACCCTGTACTGCAATTGCTTCTCCGGACCTAGTCTTTCCCTTCCTTCTTGCCTCGGCGGTGTAATCCCAAGGAATGGCCTATGTCTAGAATGGCGTTACTACTGACATTGCTACAGGAATGGGCACTCTCATTTTGGGTGGCAGCACAGCAACTTCAAATGGCACCTTTGGAGACCAGAACTCTACCTTAATCGTCTTTGCGGTCGTTTTGTATGACGGTGTTTCAAACTCGAGAGGCACAGACATGTTTACTTCAGCATCCCTAGAGGGATGGATATGGACTACAATTGGATTCAATGTGACGGTTGGTTTCTTGGGCTCGTCATCTTCGGCAATTAATCCAATTGACTTCTTGGGGTCCCAATCATCTTCTACCTCGATCATGGGCATGCCACCACCCTTATGATCAGGCAAAGGATTGTTTCGAACATTAGGAGCAGGTTTTTTGGACACGATGATTTTGCTGTCAATTAGAGCTTGGATTTTGTCTTTCCGGGATCGGCACTCATCAATGGTATGCCCTTTCATGCTGGAATGGTACGCACAGGTTTTATTTAGATTGACCCACTAGGAAGGATTTTCTGGAGTTATGGTAGGGATTGGGGTAATGTAACCGGCTACTTTGAGTCTTTCATATAATTGGTCGACTGGTTCGGCGATGGCAGTATATTGCTTGGGAGGTCTACGGTCGAAGTTAGGGCATGGAATGGGAAAGTTTTGGCGGGCGGGAGGTGATTGGTAGTGAGTATTATAGTCTTGGTAGATGGGTGTAGGTTGGGCATATTTCAGTGAAGTACGTTGGTATGCGGGGGATGGAGATGGTTGGTAAACGAGTGATGGAATTTGGTAAGAGGGCGGAGGTGCTTGGTAATTAGGAATAGGCTTGTATGTGAGAGGGGGTATCGGGTAGGCTTGGTATTTTAGTGGAGACTTGGTTCTTTGTGCGACCATCACGGCACTCACGTCCTTTTTCTTGGATATGCCACCAGATTGTAGGGATTTGTTGGTGGCCTACAGTGCCTCGAAATTAGTGACCATACCGCTCTTAATGCCTTCTTCAATCCTTTCTCCTAGCTTGATGATATCGAAGAATTTCTGGCCCTCTATCAACATTAACTTCTCATATTATTGTGGCTCCTGAGCACGGATGAAAAATCAGTTCATCTATTCTTCCTCTAAGGCTGGCCTGACTTTAGCAGCCTCGGATCTCCATCGAGTAGCATACTCACAGAATGTCTCAATGGGTTTCTTTTTCAGATTCTGGATGTAGAACATATCTGGTGGATTTTCTATATTGAACCTGAATCTATCCATGAAATTGGATGCCATTCCAACCCAACTCGTCCACTTCTTGGGATCTTGGCTAATGTACCAAGATTGGCCTTTCATACTTCTCATGAAGAGTTTCATGCGAATCTTCTCATCTCTTCCTACGCCGACCAGTTTATCACAATATGTCCTCAGATGGACTCTAGGATCCCCCGAGCCGTCAAACATTTCGAACTTGGGAGGTTTCTACCCCTCGGGAAGTTCAACATCTGGCTGAATGCAAAGATCCTCATAATTCAGCCCTTTATTGCATTTGCTTCCTTCAACGCCCTCGACTCGGCTAGTCAATTTCTTGAGCTCGGCAGTCATGTTCTTGATGAGAGAATCTTTGTCATCAGATTCTGGTGTGTTTGTAATGGGTTGAGTGTATTGTGGCATGGTTTCCACATATATGGGAGTGTGGTGGGGATGATCATTTGATGGTTCGGGGATGAGGAGTGGAGCATTGTTGTGACATGTGTTGCAATTTTGATATGTAGCGGGTGGTTTCTGCGGCTTCGGGATATTCTGTGGAGATGTGGGGTATTGAGAATTTGGGAAAGTTGATGTCTAGAGTCGTGAGGGAGAATGAAAGACTTGCCAAGTTCCGAACTTGGTCTAGTTCTTCTTGAAATTTCAGTAACTTTTGTTCGAGCTGAGCGGCACTTTCTTTGGATACCTCAACACCCTGAGGAACCTCTACCCTTTTAGTTGAGTCATCTTTTCTGTTGTTGTTCACGTTCTCCATTTTTGCTTTGTTCTTGCTTTTGATAGGACTTGGAGGAGGAGGAGGTGGAGGGCCCTTAGATCTTGTGGAGTAGGATGACGATGCCAGAATGCACGAACTAACCTTTTGGGAGAGGGGAAATAAAAAAAATAAAAGTAAAAACAAAAAGGTAGCAAGTTAGTACGAATTCTGTGAAAAATATTGCAATATTTAAACACATAGTACAAGAATATAAATCGTGTCCTAGATTGGGTGCCTCGTTGTGCCCGAGGTAGGCCTAGCGACAAGTTGATTTGGAGAACTTATAATGCTAAATGCATATTCTTATTGATAAAAATAAGACAAATCCCAAAATGACACTAAAATTGCATAAAGTAAAATGTCACTAATGGTCGTTGGCCTTATTACATTTCAAAGTGGAAAAGAAAAGAAAATCCTAACTATTTGGTCCTAGAACGACCTTCCCCAGACTCGGCATCTTTGGCTCCATCGAACAGCATCACCAGCTCACGCAATCCTAGCAGCAGATAAGCCCTAGCCAAATGTCCTCTTTCGTTACCCTCAGCATTTTGGTAATTCTCGATCCTCCGGATGAACTTCCCTTCCAGCTCTACTAACCCTCGTTCCAAATGCCCTAGGCGCTTGTTGGCTCTGACAGCCATATCCTTCCATTCCTCGATCAACTTTTGATTGGTCTCTTGAATCTCCTGATGCTCACTCTCGCACTCCCTGATTCTTTTGTGCAACTGATTGTACTTAACTTGTATCTCAGCCCTTTCATCGATGACCCTGTGACCTCGAGCAGACCCAGACTGTCCTAACCCGGCATGATCTTCTTTTAGCCAACCTGGATAGTAGGAGGTGTAGCCGGCATGATATCCGTTAGGCTCTATGGAATCCTTTTCCAGGATGATCTTACTGTTCCACATGTGTTGAGCTTGACATTTGTATGGGTTGTCGTCGTTTTGGAAGTCAGCCCTGAAATGACTCATCTTTTCGACCTTTGGTACGACTTGCTTTCTTCCTTCCTGCCTCATGACTCAGAGAGGGACATAGGGATAAGTTCCCCTCAGACCCATGAGTATAAGAAATGGAGAATCCCGAGAGTGGATGATGAACTCTCCAGTGGGGAACCATTCGAACATCCACTGCACCTTATCTTCTTTCAAGTTTTCAAACAACTCTACCCATCCTCGAGCATCCCCCGGCCGAGCAAACATGACAGGCATATAGTTCATTCTATTGGGATGGTGAAAGGCTATATGATCATTCCACGGTCTTCGCGGGAGCTCTTGACAGTATCGACCCTTTTGGAGATGTTCTATAAGCCAGAGTTAGAGCAATAAGTTGCAACCCTCAAAATGACTGGCCCCTTGTTGACAATTTTCCAAAGCTCGGTAGATCTCCACAACAATCATGGGCACTATTCTGAAATGTTGCCCTTCAATCCCCTCCATTAGTGTCTTGGCGACTATGGCTAGTCTAGTATGGATCCTAGCCTTCTTCATGGGAAACACTATCATTCCCAGGAAGCAGAACACAAAGACAAAAACTCTCCTATGGATATGCCCCAACGATGTGACGGTGAATTCATCTGGATAGGTGTGGTAGGACTTGCTATGACCGTAACTCTTGTACAGGTAGTCGAAAGGAATATAGAAGTCCTTCAAACAAGTAAAATTTGAATTTTTCTTCAACCCCATCATTTTGAAGAAACCCTTACCCTTGCGATTTTCTGGCATGAGTAAACCTAGAGTCTCCCAAGGAATACCAGCTAATCCACCTATTTCCTCGAACAATGGCATCATTTCAAGGTCCCCAAATCGAAATACCGATCTATCACTGTCGTAGAATAAGGTCGCAGCCTCTATGATTTTTTTGTCAGGCCGAATTTCCAAAAGAGAGGGTAAGTTTCCCAAATACTTGCGGACAGGAGTTCGGTCACTAGAATGAAGGTCCTCCCACCATCTTAGCAACCCTGGGTGAATATTGGTTACCATGCCGAATCTGGGGATTTCATGCCTTATTTCCTGCAAAACAAAACGTTAGCCCCTCACCCCCGCCGGACTCCACTATTTAAATCAATAATTGGCATAAACAGCATTTAGTTCTCCAAATAAATGCACAGAGTATGGTGTTGTCCATTTGGGTTTCAGGGGAACCCAGTGGACTTTGGATAAGGCTATCTTAAAGAGTCAATATGTGGACAACATAACTGACTCGACTAGGTTTGACAGTGATGTATGAACAGTTAAACAGAATAAGGTTTCTATGAGGTGCTAGATCGGTACCCTTGAGCGGACAACCCAAGAGGGAAAGCCAGGGAACCGTCGACTGTACCACTGATCGACTAGTTTTACCGCAAATACGCCTTTGCCAAAATTTAGGGGGTAATAATATTAGAAGAGCGCAACCACTCATCAAGCATTGCTATGGTATTTTTTTTGGCACGAGTGGAATATGATTTTGAAGATGCAATTACAAGAATGAAACAAAATGTCACATATTTTCACGTTCATAATAAATTGCTCAGAAATTACAACGGTATTGAAGGAAAGCGGTAAATGAAAGCGTTAAAGAAAAAGAAACAAAGACAAGTCAGTTTCAAATAAAGGTATAAAACAAAGCAATAAATAAAATAGTAAAGTCATATATAACATGTAGTGGTAGAAGCCTAATGAATCCCCAACAGAGTCGTCATGCTGTCGACGCCCCCTTTTTCTCTCTCTCTAAAAAGAGATCGGATTCACGACATTTGGGAGGACAACTCTATTCCCGTTTGGGAATTGGGTTTTTGGAATTGAAGAGTCGCCACCTAATGATTAAGTGCATTAGGACACTAAGGGTTTTGAATTTGAAAACCAGAGTTCGGGTAAGGGCTAGACATTATCTCGAGGGGAAGGTGTTAGGCACCCCTCAAGATCCACTAGTGTGGTTCCCGGCCATGCTACAATTGTGACTTTAAATGCATACAACAAGTAGGCAAACAAGAATTATGAATACAAAGAGGTATTTTTACATAATGGTTGCAAGGGATTAAGGGAGTTAAAGAAATTGAATTTTGATAGAGGAAGCGGTTTTGAAATTTTGAATAAAAGAGAAATTTTTACCTAGTTGCTGCAAGTTAAAAACAGTTTAAAAGCTGGAGTTTGGTAAAATAAAATGGACAAATAAGGGAAGGGGTCCTAGGTTTATACATAATATGGATCACCCTACGCATCACCCGGTAACCGTTTATACACGTGGTGTTATCGCGTGGTCATCATATCCATATCTACCCTTTCCCACCCCGTTAAGGTATTAAGCGCGAAATGGTGTCGCTGCCTATAGCATGCTATTACCCGTCCCACTCCTATCAGTCCTGGAGGCTTTTAGGACAACTAATCCTAAAGGGAGGAGGTTTGGCTATTAGAGGTTTAAAAAGGATAAAATTCTATGGCGCCAATCAAAACACATAATGCAATTAATGGGGAGGTAAAACAATTAAAGGCTCAAGTAGGCCTTCTCAAATCACAGAAATTATGTAGTTTAGCACGTCTTGCATATACTGATTAGGTCCACATTATACTTAAGCGTTAAGCGGACTAGTTCAACCCATATTTTTAGACAAGAAATCTGCATTAGGCTCGCCTGGTTGTAACCTATCTAAGACTGATGTAGTTCCCTACTGGTTTGCCTAAGTGATAACCTATAGGCATGGCATCTACTGGCTTCAGAAGTAAAGAAGTAAACTGATTACAGAAAGTTTCCAGTTTTGACAGAATGATACGAGTTCTATAGTTGGTTACTGCTGACAGACTAATCTTAAAACGAGTGATTTAGATTTGGTTGATAGTCCCTATAGGCATGTTTTCTAGAGTTGTTAATTTTAAATACTTTTTATAGGCGTAACAGGAGTGCAGAAATCCTACGAGCATGGTATCTAGAATGCAATTGATTATTATTTAACCTATAACTATTTGCCTAATGATAGATGCAAAAATGAATAATCTTAAAGACATGGTCTCTATATGCAGAATTCTTATCAGCAGGAGATCTATATGATATACAGAGTTCCTATGAGTATGGTTTCTACATGTGACAGTGCAGAATTCCTATGAGCATGATTTCTATATATGAAAGTACAAAATTCCTATGAGCATGACTTCTATATATGAAAGTGCAGAAATTCAAAGAAAAACTCCTATAGGCAGGATATCTACCCTTAAGCATACATAAACAACCCTCCCCTTTTTACTAAAGTCCCATGAGTTATTAAAAATTAATTACATACCAAATGAATCAAACAGAAAATAAAATTATATCAGAACTGTTAAGCTACATCCGAGGAGCCTAATTCAGATCCAAGGTCTAACAATATGATATGAACCAACTGCCAGGGTCAGGTTCCAAAGCCTTTCTATTATCTGGAGTATATCAAAGTTCCAAGGAGTTTCAAGGACTCCAGGCAATGCTTACACCCAGATATCATTACATAACTGAATTAAAGTGCAGCATGGAAGGGCCAGCCCTCCAATGTCCAAGTTCAGAGGGAACTCAAGGTCCCAAGGCAAGGCTCATTGGAAGGGGGCAGAACTTAGAATCTAGGAACAAGTGTAAGTGCAATAGAGGGAATTAAGGGATGCTAATGCAGGCTGGTGGCCATGCCCAGCAACATAGAATGCTGGCACACCCCTGACCAGCCTACTAGCCAAACATTGGAAAGTTAAGACCTATTAAAGGTGAAACCATAGCCTGGGCAGTAATTAGGATACTGCCAGGCGAAGGCTTTAACTCAGCACATAGAAGGGATTAGGGGTAGGGATTCATATGAATAGAAGCAAAGAAGGAAAAATACTTAGCATAAGATACAGAACATGAACAGCAAACCACACAAAAGAATGAGACTACAGAATAAACACATAGGGATGAGGCAAAAGTTTAAATAAAAGACATACCAGTTTCAGAAATAGACAAGCAAAAGAGAGTAAAAGTATTGCAAAGAAGCTACAGTACAAACAGCAAGAGAGAATACTTTGTGTGTCAGTGTGAGTTCAGAAAAGCCTCGAGTGTTCTCGCTCTTTTCAATGAAAAGCAGGTATTTATTGTGTGAGAAATAGGCAGAAAATAAGGTAAGGAAACAATTAAGGAACTATATATCAATTAAGAATCAAGACTTCCTTTAATTAAGGAATTCAGATTCAAATGGTAAGAACTATTTAAGGAAAGAAATCAAATAAACAACTTGTGCAAAGTAGTCCATTAGGGGTAAATACATGGGGGGTTTTAATTAAGGGAAGAAGTTTAAAATACACGGTTAACACAAATAAGGTAAGGATCCATCAGCATATAGTAAATCAAGGAGGTCAAAGAATTTTGTAAGTATTGGTCCATGAATGAACCAAGTCAGAAAAGCTAAGGGAAAATTTTACTCAAATCGAGTAATAGGGAAGTCAGCAAACATGGAAAGGAATCAATCAAACTTATACAAAGGAAGTCTGAAATCAATCACAATTGACAGCCATTTAGAAGGAAAGTTCAGCACATATAAAGAATACACAAGTAACAGGCATGAGAGGCTGAATTTAGGACAAAGTGAAAGTGTTATGCAATTGCAAAATAAGTAGTAGACTATAGGAATATGGTAGTCATCTCAAAGAAGAGGGAATATCAGATATCATGCAAAAGGCCAAGTGAAAAGGTCTTACAGAGTTTAGCAAGAGGTTTAGAATCGTATGAAGAAACAAAAATTGAAGCAATGATTTTGAAACTTAGTGAAGCAGTAGTTGAAACAACTCCAGGAACTCAAATAAGTCCAAGAGATTAGGGTTTTTGAAATCAAGCAAGTTCAGAGATAAAGCACAAGTAAATCACATAGCAAGTAGCCTCAAAACTCGAATGAACCCCAAATTCTAGGGTTTTTATCATTAATCGAATCTAGAGATGAAAACAAGTAATTCAGGAAAAAAATATTAACAGAATAAGTGCAGAAATAATAAAGGAACACGTACTTCCGAGTAGAAGAAACTCATGAATAACATAATAAAAGATCAATCTTGCAAAAAATATAGTAGAAGAACTCGTAAGAACAAGGTAGAAGAAACACAGTAGAAGAAACACATAAGGATCATAGAAGAGACATAGTAGAAGAAAAAACATATAAGAATCACAGTAGAGCATGTTAAAATTCAAAGAAACCCTAGATCCGAGAAGGTGAAAGGTTTAAAAGCAAAGTTTCGAAAGAACCTTTTGAGAAAATGTTTGAGACCTTAAGATAAACACAGATCTAGGATAGATCTAGAGAAATCAGAAGAACCTCAAAAGGTTAGGGTTTCTGAAGAAACCTAGAAGTGAGAAAGGCTTGGAAAACTCGTGGATCTAAGCCGGAGGAGTTAGACTCGACTCGAACGACCATGATACGCCGGAGTAAAGTCGGAAACGACTATGGAACCCTGAATCGAAGGAATCCTGGGTGGAGATATTCAAGGTCAGGCCTTGAACCTTCAGGAAACTGGTGTATAAGAGCACCAGGGGGTGGGTGTAAGAGCCCCTTAGCTTTGGTGGCCATAGATTCCGGTGGATCTCCGGGCTGAGACTATAGGAATATGGTAGTCATCTTAGAGAAGAGGGAATATCAGATAGCATGCAAAAGGCCAAGTGAAAAGGTCTTACAGAGTTTAGCAAGAGGGTAGAATCATATGAAGAAACAAAAATTGAAGCAATGATTTTGAAACTTAGTAAAGCAGTAGATGAAACAACTTCAGGAACTCAAATAAGTCCAAGAGATTAGGGTTTCTGAAATCAAGCAAATTCAGAGATAAAGCACAAGTAAATCACATAGCAATTAGCCTCAAAACTCGAATGAACCACAAATTCTAGGGTTTTTACCATTAATTGAATCTAGAGATGAAAACAAGTAAGTCAGGCAAAAAATATTAACAGAATAAGTGCAAAAATCATAAAGGAAAACGTACTTCCCAGTAGAAGAAACTCATGAATAACATAATAAAAAATCAATCATGAAAAAAATATAGTAGAAGAACTCGTAAGAACAAGGTAGAAGAAACACAGTAGAAGAAACACATAAGGATCATAGAAGTGACATAGTAGAAGAAACATATAAGAATCACAGTAGAGCATGTTATAAGTCAAAGAAACCCTAGATCCGAGAAGGTGAAAGATTTAAAAGCAAAGTTTCGAAAGAACCTTTTTTAGAAAACGTTTGAGACCTTAAGATAAACACAGATCTAGGACAGATCTAGACAAATAGAAGAACCTCGAAAGGTTAGGTTTTCAAAAGAAACCTAGAAGTGAGAAAGGCCTGAAAACCCCGTGGATCTAAGCCGGAGGAGTTAGACTCAGGCTCGAACGACCATGATACGCCGGAGTAAAGCCGGAGACGACCACGGAACCCTGAATCAAAGGAAACCTGGGTAGATATCTTCAAGTTCAGGCCTTGAACCTTTAGGAAATCGGTGTATAAGAGCACCAGGGGGTAGGTGTAAGATCCCCATAGCTTTGGTGGCCATAGACTCCAGTGGATCTCTGGTCTGAGACGGTAAGAGGTGGCTAGGGTTTGAGAACCCTCGAGAGAGTTTGAGAGAGTGGAGGGTTTCATAGGCAGCAGTTGGTGAGAAATGAGGTAGGGTAAATAGGTCGTTTGAATTAAAAAAGGAAAGGGATGAGGACGACTGGAATTAAACGGGTTAAATGGGGACCGGGTTTGGGTATGATAGGAAAAGGTATGGGTCGGGTTATAATAAAATTGGGTCGTTGATTAGGGGTGTGATTGGGGGTTAAATTGAGGCTACAATTACAATTGAAATGGTTATGTATAACTAATTTCTCCCCTTTAATTTATATAAAAATAGTTTAAAAATGATTTTAAAACAAATTAAAAGCACTTAAATAATTAATAATATATAAACATTAATCTAAAAATACTGAGAATAATTTTATAATTGTAAAATACCATTAATCGTAATATAGGCTATAATTGCAATTTTAGTTTTAAAATATCAAGTAAATTTGTAAAAAATATGCAAAAATCACCTTTATTATATTTTGATGTAAATATGAGGATGGAAATAAATTATACACAAAAATGGTAATTTTAAGAATAATTATGGGATTTTGTACTGCTAAAATAGACAATAAATCGATTTTGCAAATCTTAGAAAATTAGGGAAAATACCCAAATTCTTGGGCATGCTTATGTATGCATACACATACTGTTTTTGAGAATATTTTGAGTATATAAAATATACTGAGAAAAATTGGATATCAACAACCACAATTCCCCAGGGATTGATTGGGACACTCTAATTGAGTCAATATGCTCAGGGGGGACGGCTAGTTTGGATATACGAGTACATGACCCTTCATTCCAAATCGTTCACATGGGAGGCTAAATGTTGGTTCACCATTATTTGCAGTAGGTTTTTGCCCACGGGCAACATGTCAGATGTGAACAGCTTACAGGCTCTATTGGTTTGGTGCTTCGTAACCATGAAGGACATTGATGTTGCTAAAATCATTGGAGATGAAATGATCCTCCGGTCACCTCTGACGACTAAGGGGTTTTACTTCCCCTCACTTGTGACGAGGTTATGTCTGTTGGCTGATGTCCCCGCCAGTCCTACGGATGGAACTTTGCCCGCAAAAACAACATTCAGAGCTTCAAAGATCAAAGTGGGCAGAGATGCACCCAATCCCATTGAGCTTGACGATGATGATGACGTCCCAGCACCCATGGCACCACCCAGGAGATCTTATGATGCTTCCGGATCCTCTCGGCAACCCCAAACTGGGGCGGAGTTCTCTAGATCACACTCCAGCCGACCCAGGTTGCCTTCTTTTGAGGAAGAGGTGGCAGACCTTCGCACCTCGGTGGATGGACTGCATGTACGTTTGGATGCCATGTCTAGACGGAAAGCCAGGTCTGAGAGCCGCATGATGTCTTGGTTCTGTGCTATAGGGAGGGCCTGTAAATTGAACCCCAACACCGTTTCTAACTCCAACTGATGACCAGGGAAGTTCTCTTACCCTTCTGCGCTTTAATTATTTTATGACATGGGGACATGCCATATTCTTTTTGTGTGGGGTGGGAGACTTGATTTAGTGTGTGTATTGTTAGTGTATATATGCATTAAGTACGTTGTAGTTTTGTGCCTCTGTTTTTGTTTGTAGTTATGTTATATGTCACTGACTTGGCCCAACGACGGACACTTGTCGAAAGGGTTTCTTGAGGGCTAAGGTCAGATAAAAAAATTCTAGAAAAGGTAGGAGACTCTTCCTAATGACGGACCACTTAGACAGTATTCTTGAGTGAATTTGTCTAATCAAAAAGCCAAAAAGAATTTTTTTTATTTTATTTTCTTTTTAGGTAGTGGAGTAATTCCCCCTTGGTTTTTCTTTTGACCACGGTTCTTTTCCAAGGGCTTTTCTTGAACCGGGTTAGGTAGATTTTTTTTCTTTAATTTTTTTAGGGCCCTTAGGACTCTCTTGGGCTAAGATAGGTGAGGGAAAGAATGCATCCCATGGTGTACATACCTGCAAATACTTAAAACGAACTTGAGGGTGCAACGTCTAGGCTCACGTGTAGACTCTTAATCTTATGCCTTAATTTTGCATACCTTGTCTTACTTGAACGCTCACGTGAGTGTGTTGACAAACTAATTCGGAATGAGTTACATGCCAAGAGTGTGTGAGGTAATAAATGTATTCTATGCCTGCATGTGATACCTAGAACTGGCCCGGTGTGTGTGCAAAGCGAAATAGAAGTTGTTTGGTCTTAGAGATGATTTAGGCATTTCTTTGTGTAGCCTATATAATTATGAATCCACTTGTACATATTACCATAGTTAACCTCTTTAAGCATACGATCCTTTTTCTTTGGCAACCACATTACAAGCCTTACCCATTTGGTTGAATTAACCATCTATTTGAACCTTTTCACCTCTTATGAGCACTTGAATTGTTATGAACCTTGTAAAAGTTAAAGTGTAGGGTGGTCGGTTTGGCTTTCGAGTGGAACTAATTGAATAAGGAGAAAGGTGCAATATTTTGAAAAAGGAAGAGCCACTTGAATTGAAAAAAAAACTCCTCAATAAGTGGTGGCTCTTGACGCAAGTGTGCTTAAAGAAGAATGGGGTAGTTACATTGATGTGAAGGTGCAATTTCGGTTTGACATAAGAACAAGGTTTAAATTTTAAAATGTATGTATTAAAGTGCTTAGGGAGGTGTAGTCACTCTTATATCTAAATATATCCCACCCATCCCGTAGCCTACATTACAACAAAATGAAGCCTTATTGATCTTAGACTGAACAACTCGATTAGTATAATATTACACTAAGGGCAAGCTTATGGTGTATATGTGTGGCATATGAATGTTCTTTGCTGAGAGTGAGTGTATTCGTTCTATCTACAGTTCCTTGTTGTTTGATTTCATGTGTGTAGAACTTCTCTCAAAAAACTATGATGTGAGGACATTTAACTCAAGAAGAAAAAGCAAGTCTTCACTTCTGTTTAGAGTACATAGAGTAAGCATGAGTATGGCATGGCATTAGAGTCTTCATCTGAGGTGTGGATGTTGCACTACTTAGGTTGTTATTTCATAATGGCGGATGTGACATAAACATGGTAATGCATCAAACGATTAGGCCTAGAAGTGTGGTTCAACTTGCTCGAGGACGAGCAAAGATTTAAGTATTTCCTTCCTTTGCATTAGACTAAGCCATGTCTCTAATTGTATGAGACTAAGCATTGTCTCATATTTTTGCATGAGGCTAAGCCTTGCCTCCTCAATTGTATAAGGCTAAGCACTACCTTCCATTGCACGAGACTAAGCCTTGTCTCCTTTAATTGTATGAGGCTAATCATTGTCTCTCGTTCTACATAAGGCTAAACACTGCCTTTCCATGAATCGAGACTAAGCATTGTCTCCTCTTTTTGCATGAGTCTAAGCATTGCCTCTTCAATGCATAAGGATAATCTCTTCTATTCCTTGCATAATATCGAATGTTATGCTAGTTGAAATCTAGCACTATTTTTGCTTTCATGCGGTTAAGCTCTGCCCCAATCCTATGCAAGACTAAGCTCTGTCTTGTTTCGCTTCTCATATGACCAAGCATCATGTCTTTGCATCTCATGGGATAAATACTGCCATTTTGTCCAAAGGCGTCATAGTCCAAAGGCATCATCCCCAATGCCTGAAGACACCATGTCATGGCCTGAGAATCTCTCAATATTGCACTTCATCATTCAAAGGCGTCATAGTTCAGAGTCACCATTTTCATGGCCCGAGAACATCATCTCATGGCATGCGAATCCTTTGTCATGCGATTCATAGCCTAGGATGTCATGGTCTAGAGAAATCATCCTTACCGTCCCAAGAAAACCTTCATGGTCCAAAGGGTATTTGTATCATGTTTAAATTCTTGCAATAACCCCATATATATTGACATGCATCGAGTTGAAAGTTTTACAGGTAATTTGGGAAGGAACCGTTCTTTAAAAAGGAGAAATCTTTGCTCCGATTTCTGTTCATAATGTTCACATCCTGCAATAATTTCAAAACATAACCAACCGTCATCAATTCCCACTTCTTATTCTATGACCGTTCAAGAATTTTCTCATTGATATAGCCATAACGTTTCAAATTCACATTGATAACTCCGCTTAAGTTCATCCAATATGTAACGACCTGACTTGTCATTTTGAGAATTTAAGTTCCGATCAGTGGCATAAGGTTTTGAGAAGCTTCATATTATGTGTTTCGACTTGCATTCATGGTTAAATTCAGTTACTGGAGGATTCAGAATCAAGTTGGAAGAAGGATTCTAGTTTTGGAAGCTTAAGTAGTGAGAATTTGACCGAAATTGAACTTTTTAGTAAATGTATCCGGAATGGGTTTTATATGATCTCAACAAGTTGCTATGGTGATTTTGGACTTAGGTGCGCATCTGGATTTGGATTTGGAGGTCCGTAGGATAATTTGAGACATTTCGGAGAAAGTTGGAAAAGTTAGTTTGGAAAATGGAGAAGTTTGACCCACAGTCGATTTTTGTGATATCAGGGTTGGAATGCAATTCCTAGAGTTAGAACAGCTGCGTCTTGTCATTTGGGACTTGTCTTCAAAATTTGGTATCGTTCCGAGTTGATTTGATAGGTTTCAGCGCGTGTTCTAGAAGTTGGAAGATTTTAAAGTTCATAAGCTCGATTCATGGCGTGATTTGCATTTTCGGTGTTGTTTATTGTGATTTGAGACCTCGAGCGAGTCCGTTTTAGGTTATAGAACCTTTTTGTGTTTGTAAAAGGGGTCCTGGGTGCCTCGGGTATGTTTCAGACGAGTTTCGAATGTTTTGCATGGTTTTAGAACATGTCCGATTTCTGGTGTTCGAACCTGTGACCTTGGAGCACAGGTGAGGCTTTGCTTCTGCCTGAGCCTGATCACATCTGTGATCTTTGAGTCATGGAATCTATCTTGCTTCTACAAATGCTAGAACGCATGTGCGTAACCGCTTCTACGGTTGGTCTATCGCATCTACGAAGGAGTCCGCTTCTGCGCTCCTGTTATCGCTTCTGCAAGGCCGCTGATGCGGCCAATTTTTGGCAGATGTAGTCCTAGGTATGTAATTCAAGTTCACAAATGCGAATGTCCCACAAATGCGGTAGCACGGATGCGCTTAAGTGTCCCTGGATGTGGAAGTCCTGGCAGAATCATTTAAATCAAGGGTTTGGCCATTTTCTTCATATTTTGAGTTTTGGACTTTGATTTTGAGAGCCTCTTTCTATGTTTTTCAAGAAAAATGGTTGGGTAAGTGTTACTCACCTAGTATCTAATATACTCCATGATTTTATCTTCATTTCAATCATTTGATTTGTGTTTTGTTGAGAAAATGGTTGGGTTTTTAGGAAAGTTCTCAAAATGAAAAATCATGATTTGGGGGACCAAATGGTATCGGAATTTGATAAATTTTGGATGGTTGAACTCGTATCGGAATGGGTATTCGGTTTTTGTAAAATTTGTTGGGTTCCGAGGTGTGGGCCCAGGGGTCGACTTTTGGACCAATTTTTGGATTTTGTTAAAGATTGAGGCTTTATGATCAGGAATAGTTTCTTATGAGTTTTATTTGTGCTTTGAAGTTAATTTGGTTAGATTTGAGCTGTTCGGAGGTCTTTTCACCAGAGAAGTGTATTTTAGAGTATTGGTTTGTCGTCTTTGAGATAAGTATCTTGCCTAACTTTATGTGGGGGACTTTCCCTTAGGATTTGAGTTTTCTACGCTAATTGTAATTCGTGTACGCGAGGTAACGAGCACGTGCTTCTTTGTTGAAGTTGGCCTTTAGGGTTCTTAGGTCCTTATATTCATTGTGTATGAAGTTGTTCATGATACGTTTGAGTTCCTATTTGCTGGTTTCACTTCGACATGCTTCAATTAGAATTAATAGCCTTATGATTTACTCTTATTGCCTATTTGACTATTATTTGACTTAACTAAAGATTTTGCCTCTTCTATCGTCATGCTATCTTTTCACAACTATTTATCTATAACTGAGATTTATTTCCATCTCATCCTATGATAGTTTAGTCTTAATTGGAGTTATGATCATTTATGCAGCCTACCATTAATTTAATTGGTGAGTATCTTTTGCAAATTGCTCAACCTTAAAAGGAGTTTAGATAAACTATATCTTAGGTGACTTGACTATTTGGGACTATTGGACCCGTGTTGACTTCCTTATTATTGACTTGTCTATTGTTTAATCGCTGCTACATATTAGTTTTCCTTGTTGAACTTTTCCCTTTATGCATAGTATTATTTACTGTGGTTATTCCTTGTGAACTGATTCTACCGTTTCTTTGTGATTTAAAGTTCTTGAGTTGATTTACTTATCGTACTTTGTATTAATGTCCTTTTTGATGTTGTGCTTGTTGTGATAATGTATGAGGTTTCCATGTTCTAACTGTTATTTCTATTAGTTGCGTTGCATATTTATTTTGGGACTATGGGACGGTATCCCGGTAGATCCCCATGTTCTGCAATTTTAATTTGGGACTATGAAACGGTATTCCGGTAGACCCCCCTGCACATTTACGTTTGGGACTACGGAATGGTATCCTGGTATATCTCCCCCTATTCTGCATATTTACTTTGGGACCACGGATGTCACGACCCAAAATCCACTAAGGGTCGTGATGGCGCCGGACACCATTGTCAGGCAAGCCAACACCAATTTACTCGTAATTTCTTGTTTTAATATTTTTGAAATCGTTTCTTTTCTGCATTAAACAATAAGTAACGAATTTCACTAAATAGATATTGATATCTTTAACAAACTCAATATTAAATAATCTCATAATCATCCCAGAACCCGATGTCACAAGTACATGAGCAATTACAAAGAAAATCGAATAGAGTACAATAACTGTCTGGAATACAAATTAGACAGAAAGTAAAATACAATACGCTGAAGAGACTATACTGGCTGCAGGTCGCTTTAGGAAATGCAGCTCACCTAGTCTCTGTATCATCTATGCTGCTACACCCAGTACGCCAATAGAAATAGATGCACCTGTGCAACAAAAATGCACAGCAAGTGTAGCATGAGTATCAAAATAACGTGTACTCAATAAGTATCCCGACTAATCTCGAAGAAGTAGAGACCATAGGTCGACTTCGACACTTACTAGTATTCCAATAATGATACATCAATAATATAATAAATCGAGAATTTTTATAAACATGATTGTAATTCAGTAGAACGAAGCAAGTAAACAATTCTTTTCATCATTTATACATTTATTCTCAAGCCGGGTAGAAACAATATCAACTTTAATAAATTTCAAGGCAAGTGATACAAGTATGCGCAAATCATGCCGAGATCGTACGGCCCGATCCAACAATATTTAAAATATGCACTGCCAGAGAGTCGAATGACGTGAACCATCGATGCATCTATTTAATCTACCGAGGCGTTTGGCCCCTTCCACAATATATAAACACATTCAAACAGTCAATCAGGAACTCATCAAGGAGCAATTATCCAAGAAAAGGCAATTTCTCTTTTAAAAATCAAGAAACTATGATTAGTCTTTTAGAAATTCAGTTACACGTTCGATATGTTTTAAGCATTTTTAAATTGACAACAGGATTTTTATAATTGCAAGTAAAGCATGCTTTTGCGTCCTAAACTACCCGGACTTAAGCAATAGTAGCTATGTACGGACTCTCATCACCTTGTGCGTACATAGCCCCCACAAATAGAAGCACATATCCAATTAATTCACTTATGAGGACAATTCGCTCTTACAAGGTTAGAAAGGAGAGTCACCTTGCTCTGAAGTTCCATAACCGGCATTCCACGCCCTTCCGAAGGCTCAAATCGATGAACAATGCTCCAAAACTATCCAATAATTATGCAAATCCATTAATATATGTTTAATTACTTATAATAATCCAATTTCATAACAATTTCTAACCCCGATCGGAAAGTTGACAAAAACGCCCTCGGGCCCACGTGCCCGAATTTTGAAATTATTCGAAGATAGAGTTTACCCATAACCGCACAAACTCAAATATATAATTTATTCTCAATTCCATGTCCAAAATCGTGGTCAAAATCCAAGAATACTAATTTTCTAGGTTTTTCCTCAAACCCCAAGTTTTTCACCAATTTTAATGCTCAAATCCATATACAATCATATATTTAACTCAAATCTAACATAAACCACTTACCTCCTACTTGGTGGTGAAATGGCACCACAAAGTTGCTCCAAAATCGGCTCCAATGGAAAAAATGGGGTTGAATTGAACCCAACCCCCAATTTCAAAGAACCTCACTTCCTCCAGCATTTTTGCACCTGCATTGCATAAACCACTCCTGCGGCCCCCGCTTTTGTGGCGCACGCCTTGATTCTGCGGTCCCAGGATCACGGCCAAAAATCCGCTTCTGCGGTCTCCTAATGCGCATCTGCGGGTAAAGTTTTGCACCTGCGGTCACTGCACTTATTCGCCCAAACCGCATGTGTGACCCCATGGCCGCTTCTGCGTCTCCGCACCTGCAGCTAAAACCTCGCAGGTGCGGTCACACGAGATATCAGCTACCTCAATTCTTCTTCAAATTCTAAATATGGTTCGTTAACCATCCGAAATCCACCCGAGGCCTCCGGACCCCAACCAATCATACCAAACAGTCCCAACACATAATGCGGACCTGCTCGAGGCCTCATATCATATCAAACAATGACAAAATCATGAATCGTACTCCAATACAAGCTTAATGAATTTTAAAATTTCAAACTTCTACATTAGATGTCGAAACCTATCAAATCACATCCGATTAATCTCAAATTTTGCACACAAGTCATATTTGACATTATGGACCTACTCCAACTTCCGAAATTGGATTTCGACCCCGATATCAAAAAGTCCACTTCGGTTAAGCTCCTCAAAATCCTTCAAATTTCTAGCTTTAGCCAAATGACTCCAAAATAACCCACGGACCTCTAAATTCACTCCCGATCGCGCTTCCAACACCAAAATCACCATACGGAGCTATTCCCAAAATCGAAATCCCAAACGGACATCGATAACACTAAAATGCACTTCAACCCAAACTTATGAAATTCTTCCAAAAATGCTAACTTTCACAATAGGTGCTGAAATGTTCCCGGGTCTTCCAAAACCCAATCCGGACATACGCCCAAGTCTGAAATTATTATACGAACCTGATGTAACCTTTGAATTTTGATTCCAAGGTCGTTTACTCAAAAATCCAATCTTAGTCAATTCTTTCAAGTTAAAGCTTCCTAAATGAGAATTCTCTTTCCAAATCAACTCCGAACTTTCCGAAATTCAATTCCGATCGTGCGTACAAGTCATAATACCTAAAGTGAAGATGCTTCTGGCCTCAAAATACTGAACGACACGCTAGAGATCAAAACGACCGGTCGGGTCATTACAACGGAATGGTATTCCGGTAGATCCCCCTGCATATTTATGTTTGGGACTATGGGACGGTATCCTAGGAGATCCCCTATTATTGTCACTGTACTCGGAGCTATTATTTTTCATTGATCCTATCCTTGCAAATATTCTACGTGTTTTCCATTCTTTTCCTTATGCTTACTAGCTGGTATAAACTATGTTAGGATACTTGCTCAAGCATACACGTGGATAAGCACCCTTATCGGATAAGAGGCTTCTTGATATTGCTGAGTATTGGCGCACACCCTTGTTTATTTGCCTTCCATGTGAGAATGGCTCTATTTGGCATGTGAGTTGCCTGTATGATTCTGAGGTGTGATGAGGGAACAAGATGCCAAGTATTAGGGTTTAGTTATGGATACCCGTATTGTATGATTATGAGATGAGGTGTTACAAGGTGACTTATATTCGAAGGATATTTATTTGGAAAGATTATATTCAAGAAGTATTTATTTTGAAAGAACTATTTTTGAAAAATATTTATTTGAATAAAGTATATTTCGAAATATTTTATCACTTGAAGGATTTTCCTAATTGATTGAAGTTTGTTGGCTAAGACCTAATGTGAAAACCGTCGTAGTTGCTAAGTTATGACTTGTCTTTACCGTATTTGTGATTTCGGATTTGGGTTGTATTTTCGTTCTCTTTTTTGTGTTCTTATTATGGTGTTTCGGTGTTACTTGCTATTTTATTTTTTTTCAATTATCGTATTGTTAGCCACAGTTCGTAGTCTTTATATAGATATCATGTTCTATTGTTTCTATTCTTATACTTGTTCAGCTTATTAGACCAGTAGATGTCTTGAATATTCCTCGTCACTACTCCACCGAGGTTAAGTCTTGATACTTACTGGGCACTGATGTGGTGTGCTCATACTACTCTTCTACACATTTTTGTGCAGATCCAAGTATTGTTCGTCAGTAGCTGTGTGGATTCTGGCCGAGGAGACTCGTGGTAACTCTGCTACTGCATTCGCAGGCTTTGGAGTCACCTTCATATTTTGTATTCACACTGTTATACTTATTTTCATACAATTGTGTTTATAAGTTGTAGCGAAACTCTGTAGAGCTTATGGCTTATGCCGGTTTTGGGAAGATGTAAATTCTATAAAGATTTCTATACTGAGACTATTAAATTTTCTTTATTATGGTTGATATTCAGTTAATTTTAGGCTTACCTAGTACCTAAGAGTATGTTCCATCACGAAACCTAACGGAGGAGAAATTGGGTCGTGACACAATATTATCCTACCCCAAAGAACCCTTTCCGAAACACACAACCATTCTTGTAACAACTCAATCAGTTTCATTCACTGTTGGATCCAGAACTACACACGACCTGATTCCCATAATACCAGAGATAGTAGGCAACTCAGGAACCAAGATTCGACCCCCAGTTTTTCTAAATCACATCATCCTACATTCAATTCAGCCAAAATTGGTCATCATTTTCCTTATCCGGCAATTCTTTCATCAATTTCTGATAAAGAGAGGCAGCTATTGATACCCAATTTTGCCCTCATATTTTTTCAAAATATATATGCACTTTCAAAACATCATTTGTGCATCATTGTTTAGTTTAAAAATCAATACAAGAATTTTCTATAATTTTTAGAGCTTTTAAATTGATTTTTTTCTACATTTAAATTACTTGAATAATTATTAACTATTCCTTCAAATTATTTTTTGATGAATTAATCATAAAAATTATTATTTTGCATCCTCATATATGCTTCATAATATTTTTACTTTATTTTGTATAATTATGTTTGCATTTTTTAAGCTATTTACCTAATTTTGTAATAACAGCCTATATTCATATATAATTTCTTTTTATCTATACTATTTGGGTCAAAATAGTATTAAATATTTTTATAGTGCTAAATTATTATTTTTAATTATTTTATTGCATAAATATCATTATTAATTTATTTATTAAGCATTTTTATGAATTATTTTATTAAATTTTGTGTATTTAAATAATAGTCCATTTTTTAAGACCAAAATTTGGACCCAAATTAGCCCAATCACCCTTGGCCCAAGACCAGTCGACCATGCCTAATACTCAATCGGTACTCATTTTATTTTAACCCGCACCATTCTTTTTTAAATCTGAGTCGTTGATTTTTCAAGACCAACAGCCCACATCCTTTCCCTCCGTTTTAATTACCCTAGATCTAAAACCCTAACCCATTTCTCTCTAACCCGCCTCCCTAAATGCTCTCAATTCTCCATTCTCTTCTCCTATGAACCCTAGACGCCACCTTTCAAAACCCTTTCCCTCCTATCTACTTACTATATTAGTATGTTTCCGCTATTGGTTGATTCTCCATGGTATCACCTAGTACTTGCCTAAACATGGCAAGTATTAACTTTGATTTTTCGATTGACTAACATCCCTTGAATCTGACTAACATCTCACCTTGTTCTAAGCCTGTTAGCATCTGACTCTCCTCTTAATGATATTAGTTCTATGTTTACCTAAGCCTAACTTGGGTAATCTGAGTGCAGGTGTGTATGGATGTTTCCATAATTCATTCTTATTTGTTTTGTCTTTAACCTCTATAGTGAAGGCTAGAATGTCTGTGTTAATTGTGACATATTCACTTGCTATTTTGTCACTCAGCATGATCATCATTCCCATTGGTGACTGATTGAGATCTTAACAGTTACCCAATCTGTTTTACTATGCCCTGTTTGAACCATTTTGTGACATGATTTAGATCTTCTTTAGTTGTTTAGTCTATTGTGACCATCCCAGAATAGCCATATGTGATATTTGGTATGAGTTTGACTATCTAAGTTTGTTCTGAGTCCTTGCAATGTTTGTTCTACATGTACAATGTGTTG